>JASANE010017837.1:0-31839 GCA_030248225.1 Trileptium ribeirensis
GTACTTCGTTCAGGTTACTACTAACAGACAAGAATGGGACAAAACCAATGGAAAGAAACGAAAAGCGTGATATGAAAGAAAAAAACAGAAAAGAATGAAAAAGAACAGAAATGAAAACATAAAAAAGGACATGGAAAGAATAAGGAAAAGCCTCTAAACATGAGACGAAATAAAAGAAGGGCAAGGAAAGAACTGTAAGAAAAGAGCGGAAAGGAAAGAATATAAACGAAGCAATCTATAAGAAAGCATTCTATTTTGTTATTTGGAAAAAATATTGCGTTATCCAGCACTATCTACTCAAGTAAAAATTTGCTGCTTTCTGTTTGCGAACGTCAAAATTGTATATGAATGAAATTTTATCGCTCTGAATTAAAAAGATTATGCTCGCGAACATTTAATTAGAAACTACAGAACCCTTTTCAGGTATTTCGCAATAGACAGCTGAAGTCTATGCTGCGAAAAATGATTTTGTACATAAAATAGTCTTCCTTAATTAGCAAGTGCCCAACGGTATATATAACACCCGTCAATACTGAACCACCTCAGAAATAACTTTCAATGCATCCGAATTTTTCATTCAAAATTGAGCCAAATATGTAGCAACACTTTCTTTGAACACAGGTTACCAGGCTTCCGATCCCAATTGCAATATGATTGATCAAGCTTGCATCTGCGGTGAAGTAGAAAATAGGTACATTCGACTACGACACTGTTTATACTTGTACAATTAACATACAAAAATACCATAATTTTTGCGATATGACCGGCCATCCCTTTGACTCTTCCCCGCTCATAATGGCGTGGGTAAATAGTCAAAAGTAGCACTGTTAAATTTATGTAATGTCGCAGTGCCATATTCGCATGTCAACAACTTGTACTGTTTTCTGAACAGTCTGAATCAACAAAGCAGTTTCTTTAATTTTTCTATAATATTCAAATGAGAGCTATTTAATATTGTTCATTTACGTTTGTCCATTATGTTAATTCATCTGGTTCGTAATATACATGTTACTTCAATAAAATAGCAAAAGGCCAGCTGAGCACTTGCCTCTTGCACGCAAAATCAGCATTTACATTTAACAACATGGATGCACATGGATTTCAATTGGCCAATTAGAAATATGCCAATTGATTAGTTGAACTGGTATGATTTACACTGGCTCCCACAGCAGGCTATACTTCAACAATTATTTTTATAAAACCGAACATATTTGCAATTTCGTGATACAATAATCCAGCTAAAATGCAATAAATTGTTATTTCAAAATATTAGTGAGATATACAAAATAAAACCCGAAACTGTTACATTGAACATTTTGTAAAATATATTACCTGTTTTATGTCTGTCATTCTACGAATGATTAACATTTTATTTCTCTCCAGCTGTAATTGAATGATTATATATTACGAAAGTTCAAAAAAGTCGCGTTTGAATATCTTGATATGGTGTAGATTATTGGATGTGTCCCGAAACTCTCATTATATATTACTATTAATTTGAGAATGCTTGGCGTGCGGTACTATTTTAATGCCTTGAAACGTAATATGTAGTTTATCCACGATGCAATGTTATATTTTCTCCGTCAATTAATTTTAATATTTGTTTGTGCGAAGACAATATTTCCTATTTTGAAATATTATTATTATCGAGTTTTTAACTCGTAAATTATTTTAATCTTTGAAATGCAATATGTAGTTTGTCCACGGTGTAGTGCTATATTTTCTTCGGCAATTACTTTTAATATTTGTTTGTGAACGGTTGTGGGGCGAAGATAATATTTCTCTTTTGAAATATTAATATTATCGAGTTTTTAACTTGTAAGTTATTTTAATGCTTTGAAACGAAATAGGTAGTTTATCCAGGGTGCAGTGTTATATTTTCTCAATCCATTAATTTTAATATTTGTATGTGAATGCTTGTGAAGGGCAAAGGCAATATTTCTATTTTGAAATATTATTAACGAATTTGTAACTCGTAAATTATTTTAATGCTTTGAAATGTAATATGTAGTTTGTCCACGGTGTAGCGTTATATTTTTTCCGGAAATTAATTATAATATTTGTCTGTGCGAAGACAATAATTCCTTTTGAGATATTATTATTATCGAGTTTATAACTCGTAAATTATTTTAACGCTTTGAAAGGTATTATGTAGTTTATCCACGGTGTAGTGTTATATTTTCTCCGGCAATTAATTATAATATTTGTTTGTGCGAAGACAATATTTCTTTTTTGAAATATTATTATTATCGACTTCGTAAGTCGTAAATTATTTAATGCTTTGAAACGTAATATGTGTTTGTCCACGGTGTAGTGTTATATTTTCTCCGGAAATTAATTATAATATTTGTCTGTGCGAAGACAATAATTCCTTTTGAGATATTATTATTATCGAGTTTATAACTCGTAAATTATTTTAACGCTTTGAAAGGTATTATGTAGTTTATCCACGGTGTAGTGTTATATTTTTTCCGGCAAACAATATTTTAATATTTAATTGTCAATGCGTGTACTGCGAAGACAATATTTCTCTTTTGAAATGGTATTATCATAAAGTTTGTACCTCGTTAATTAATTATTTCAATAAAGTTTCGAAACACAATACGAAGTTTATCCACAGTGTAGTGCTGCTATATTTCCTCTGGCAAACATGGTAAATATTTTCTTCGATTAACGAATGATTGGCTACGGCCAAAGTGATAAAAATATGTTGCAGAAGTTACTGAGATCATGAGGGGTTTTAAACAACAGACACAACAACGAAAATGTTAAAACTTATAAAGCATGTTAACGAATGATTGGCTTTGATGGCACTACGGCCAAAGTGATAAAAATATGTTGCAGAAGTTACTGAGATCATGAGGGGTTTTAAACAACAGACACAACAACGAAAATGTTAAAACTTATAAAGCATGTTAACGAATGATTGGCTTTGATGGCACTACGGCCAAAGTGATAAAAATATGTTGCAGAAGTTACTGAGATCATGAGGGGTTTTAAACAACAGACACAACAACGAAAATGTTAAAACTTATAAAGCATGTTAACGAATGATTGGCTTTGATGGCACTACGGCCAAAGTGATAAAAATATGTTGCAGAAGTTACTGAGATCATGAGGGGTTTTAAACAACAGACACAACAACGAAAATGTTAAAACTTATAAAGCATGTTAACGAATGATTGGCTTTGATGGCACTACGGCCAAAGTGATAAAAATATGTTGCAGAAGTTACTGAGATCATGAGGGGTTTTAAACAACAGACACAACAACGAAAATGTTAAAACTTATAACGGATGGCGTCTGGTTTATTGCACCGACAAATGTTGTTGCTACAACGCATTGCATTGTAACGTTAAAACGCTTATACTCCATATTAGAATAAAGTTATAATGAAAATTGTAAATTTTCGGCGTTTCAAACCGATATTTGCCCCAATTTCGGAAGGTAGTCATGTCAAACTAGAAATCTTTACTGGAAACTTGGTCAAAATTTTTTTGGATTTTCAATATTAGCAAAATTTAGGCACACATGTATAAGAATATTGTTGGAATTTAGTTTCATATATGTTCAATTTTATATTGAAGGTTTAATGTTTTTATGTGTGACATATAAGGCTACTGAACGTTGTTATAGCAGAAAATGTCTGCGGTCTTTAATTATGTATCGTTATGCACGCAATGACGACTATGAACCAGGGTGCGCTAACTGCTTCTGTCTGGTTGTCGCTCATATCCACACACAGTGTAAACGCTTAAATGGCCTAAATAAAAAACACAAACTATTACAGCTTTTAAAGTGCGTTTTAATTTGGTCCTAACTTGGCTCACATAACAATAGTAGGCTAGTATTTCATCCTATTTATTGCTCTGATACTTTGCTGGACCACGTCGAATTTTTGTAAGCATTGATCTATATATATTCCGATATTCCTCATTATTTCAGTCATACGTATAAAATGTACTTTAATGTTGGGATTGATAAATGACCGATACTGTATGAGCTGTTCTGCGTTGCTTTCCTCTATCTGGTTATAAAGTTGTAAAAGTTCAAATCTTCCAACAATGGAAATCAGGTGACTGAGAAGACAAATCCATCAATATTTTGAAAAGTGACATATTTATTTATACTATTACAAGACCCTGATATTGCGTCAACCTGCATTTGAGTGCCTTCAAGATATGATCAAATCTTAACTGTAATTTCTAATTTTTATTATTGGAAAAACTACGCGGGATGTAGTTAGTTCCTCAATAATTCATGAAAACTTGTGATACTGCCAAGCTTACAACTGTCATTCATATAGCAAGTATATGGCACAGTATGACAAAAACGGCAACATAAAAGACAAAATACACATAAAATATAATACAAAATGTCACCGCCACCAATTATCGCCTGTAGTCTGGGGCAGCATACCGGTCCACTGGCCGACGAACCCTGGACGATCAACGCAGCGTCGACGGATCGATAACCGGTCTAGGCCGATGCCGACAACGCTTGACGTGGATCTTCCATCCTTTCACTCCTGCCCAGCCCTCGGCGTCCAGCCTTCTCGGTTTTTCGGCGCGACAGTTGGCGTAAGGGCAGATCTTGCCATAGTCGCAGTGATCTTCGGGAACGCCGTATTCCGGTGGATCGTCCGTTTCTGCGGCATCCTTTAAAAGCAGTTATACAAATCTCAGTTTGACATTTCTTTAAATCTGCATTACCACATAGTGATACGCTTTGTAACAAACAATAAATAATAAACGATAAATAATTGTAACATAAACAACTTCAATGCTATTTCTGTGATTCGTTTACCATATACAACAGTGCGACCGCCGTTATAGAAACTGCGGAGAATGTTAATCACTGATGTTTGTATAAATAGGACGTAGACAATACGCAGGCAGAAAATATGGCCAGGCTGTGAGATATAACAGCACTGTAAATATATTCAACTAACATATTCTTAAAAGAGCCAACATAACTTTTATGGGCGGGAATGAAATGCATGTTATGCCGTCCATGATATACTACGCCTAAGCCTGAGCCTAGTCTAAGGTCCCTATAGTAATCGTAACCCTAAGTTGGGGGGCTGCCGCCCCCAAACCCTGTCCTGTGCTGCTCTTTTTTTCTAACGTTATAACGTGCCGCCCCTAAAGGTGACACAGGCTCCTACAAGGATGAACTTTACCTGTTTTGAAAACCAAATACGTTGTTTTAAAACTACGACAGTAAGAAGCAGGTACAGCAAGTACTGGTAAAAAAGGGTTAATACAGCAGCAAACGCGTAAAACAGATTTTGAGCATTACAACGCATGTTCTGTGCAGTAAGAAAATGAAATTTTTGAAAAGCTCAAAGGGATAACCCAAATGAATCAAACCACTAAGTGTATGTTGCACGTCGCCGAGTTTTAATGCATGTTTAATTTTAAATTCTAACACAAATTGGGGATAGATCGCACGTATAAATTATCCATGTATTCATAAAACTTCCAGTTTTTGATTGTTACGAATAAACTTTACGATTAAAACCTTTGAGCACCACCGTCAAAATCATTAGACATACGCAAACACTTAAAATATAAGAGCTTTTCGTGGCTCAAAGGACAATTTCAATCAATCAACACATTGCATAGATAAATACGAACAAGTTTTTAATGAGCTTAAACGTTGCTAACTAGACTTTGTCAAAGTATAACTACAGTGTCAGATTGAATTCGGCTCTTCTCATGCTATGCTTGAATATATAGCAACAATTTTTAGATACGTTTTGTCCGGGCCGCCGTAATGACTGTTGCTATGAGCGCTACTTAAATCGGTCAACTTAAACATCGCCATTCTTCCAACCTACGATCACTGCTTGAGCCTTAAACGAAATTGAGTGAGCTTCCTCAAATAGCGTTTAATTGACCAAACAACACTTTTTGTTATATCTGTGATAAGTATATTGATAAATTTTCCAACTTTTTTATTCGACGCACAATGAAATCTAATCTAACTTTGTGTCTGTACTGGACCAATGATTTCCTTCCCAAATTCTCAGGAAACTATCAAGAACTGACGACGTTTTCAACGTGAAAACTTGGGGTCTCTCAACAACTGGCACCTTGAAACACATCGGATAGACTTGAAAATAGAATAATTTACTAATTTTTGAAGTTAGAGACAGGTAGAATGTGAAAAAAGCTTAAAAGTATTCAGATGAATATGGTGAAAGCAAATCTTATTGTTCCAAACAACGGCGTAAAACAAAACGCTTGAAATTGTTCGTACAGAAGGTTTGAATGATTTCCCGAATTTTTAGTGCGAGAAGTAACTGGTCCATGGCTTTTGTATGTGCGAAAAACTGTTGCAATGTTAGTTTTAAAGTATTGCTGGTGTATTTTTGGACGTTCAGAAGAGGCTTAGGAAGCTGTATATGGAACGTTAAAATGATCACTGTTGCTCTCATCCCTGTAGTTGTTACACGGCAATATATTTTCGAACTAAGCCATGCCAATACAACTTTTGGATGTTCTCGACTAAGCTAACACGGTCAACTTCTATTTGCAAATGTATGTTTACTAATACCTGTTCCAATGAGTCATCTGTATGTTCGCCGCAGTGCAGACTTCGATCCATGGGCTAAAACAGTAAATAATTAAAATTATAAATGAAAGGCTTTGAGTTTTTAAAAAACTACTTTTAAATAGACAAGATAAGATCCCAAAAACAAAATAGCACTTCAGATACAAATCTATATTTTCTGGTAACTAGTTTCGTGACCTTAGTATTTTGTTGATTAACATACGCATCTAATTGCTTTTAGGATCTGTTCAATTTTTCAGATAGACAACACCGTTTGCTATCGAGCTTAGCAGCACACGAACATACCCAACGAGTTTCCGAAGGCAAAAAATATTTTGTCTACAAGTTTCATGGGTCGTGGCGAAACGTTGTTTTAACCGCTTATAGTTTAAGACAGCGGAAAAGAAATCGAAAAAAGTGATAATTCTGGAACGACAAAGTGACAAACTTGCAATTTGGCAGCGGCTGACGCATGTCAGATACAGAACCTATCTCTTTGCACCTGTAGCAATTATAGCTTTCGTTTTTGATCAAACCACCAGCTCATAAAAAATTAAATAATAAAATCCGAACATCGAAAATTCATACATTCGTTTAAAAATACAATCAGATGGCATCAGTCAGTAAAGTTTAAGTTATGTAGAAGCATAACTCTGTATTTACAGACGTAGAATCTCATACAAGAGTTTTAGAGTCTAGTAAATCCATGTTGTTTAGCAATTTAATACGGCTTACAAAACAAGTTATAATTGTACCATTGGAACCGTCTAAGACTCACCTGTGCCAGAGCGACATCAGCGGCTTCCCCAGTGTCCAAGCTTCGATTCACTGGCTAAAATATTGACGACAAAAACTGTGTAGTAAAAGTATTAGGTTTTGACGTTACGCAAGTAATGAAACTTCGTTCAAGTAAACATAGCGCACTGTGCATATTTTATTATCTACACAAAACTAGCTATTTTCATAGAGTTATGTTTAAAATGTAAAAATCTATGTGATATTTCAAACTCTGGCACTGCCGTCAAAGCCCCAGAATAGATCCATGTAACTAGTCATTGGATAATTACATTTAGTATATAATTTAAACATTCGGTTTTTAAATTAATTTTAAAAATGTATCTGCTTGAAAAGTTTACCTACGAACACGTTTTATGCAAAGAAACCTGCGTTTTCAGCATTGTAAATCCTCTTTGGTGAAAATACTCCACTAAAATACCTTTTCCATTTGAAGTAGTCTAGCATAGCAAATGTTATCAAATGTACGTCATTTTGTTCCAAATAAACACCCGAATCTAACTACGAACACCTTGATCAAGTTGAACTAGTGCTTCCTAAATTATACTTCTTAGTTTGTCCAGGTATGAGAAGCATTTTATGAAAACGAGATGATGATATTCTGAGGTCATCTAAGAATAATCCACGTGCGTGAGATGAGATATGGGTGAACTTTGTTCATTAGCCTTCATATACCAGCCACACCGGTAACAGATTATTTATTAACAGTCCGTCTGTTTAATAAGTACACATTGACTTTTAGTTGTGTTTCCTACTTAGCACTGAGTAGTCTCAGCTTTCCCATACAAGTTCATACCAGCAAGTCCCGTGGTAGCCTGATTGTACTGCTTACTGCGATGTAGTATGATCTATCTTTGGTTCTGATAAGACACTTCAGTATGCGATGAGGTCAGCTGTATGAAATTTTTCTTAAATTTGAAACTTGTCAAGACCAGTTGTAGCGTGAAATAAAAAATAATGTTATGGTGACAAAGCCTAAAATAACCATAATCATTTCGTACTTACAGGACGGTCACAGATGAATAATTACCAACAAGGGTTAAAAACGATGTATCTTTGCTAGAAAGCAGGTTTGAGCGATACAAATATGATTGTCTCTTCCATAATATTACAATTTATATATACGGGCAACTATCACAAAGAGCACCGATAATATTTAAGAACCTACTTGGCCGCTGTTTTCACCAACCAATGCGCCGATACTGCCGCATAAGAGCTAAATGGTAATGATCATAATGAACCATATATTAAACAACTGCTTTGTCTATGTTTAAGGCACTAGAGCTAAATACATCCCTATCACATATGCGTCGTTCACAGAGAAATGTGGGCACTTACTCGACATCGTCAGCATATACACACGTGTGCATGAAAACATTACATTCGATAGTATGTAACAACCTTCGTAAGTTCAGATATTTTTCAAACCGATGCTTTATTATACATAACACATGTTGCATATTTACAAGTTACTGTTGTAGTCAAACATTGTCGCGAAGTATAGCAACCGGCAGTTTCGTCATACCACATTTACTATTCGGGATCATATATACTCTTCATTACGTGAAAATTGTGATAACTGTTTTGAGCGGAATGAATAATTACGCCGCACCGCCGGCTTTCTTGTAATTTTTCATTATTTCTGAGTATAGAGCATATTATTATATATTGAATTTGTTCACAAGTTTTGACAAAAGTTATTCAGAAGACACAACGGCCTGATTACGTTTTTAGGGTGTCTAATACTGAAAACACAAATTTCTACTTCTGGCTTATTTTATAGATGATGATATTTGTTTGGCGTATTGTACAGCTCCACTGTGATTGTAGTAAATATCTACGGGGGAAAACCAACGTACATCTCCTGCACCGCTGCGGGTTTATGTTACATGTTTTGTGTATTAACGTATTTTGTTACGTTTATATAGTATAACTCAAAATTTGTGAATTTCTAAACTCTAGAGTATGTATGACGAACATGTGTCACACCAAGTCTAGATGGTTTTCGTAAAGTTTATGATTACCACTGAAATGTCAAATCAAGCCGAATTTGTAATATAATGGGTTAACCTAGTATTATTGGAGATTATGAATATTGAGCATGAAAACGTTCGTCATAATTTTCGATTTATATAACTTTAGTGTTTTCGTCGTAAATTCGATTCGATATAATCGATGCTTTTACAATTTGGATACATAATATCGTTTAATAACCGTTTGTTGTTGGTTATTGTTTGCTGAATCGTTGTCGGTTGAAGTTAATATTGTTTGTCAACTCCTTTGCTTGTGTACACAAAACTTGCAAAATAAATTCCAATTACCTTGCTTAGTAAGTTGTCGGATATTGAATATGTCGATGCTCGGTCTCTAGACACAGTTTATACTGAATTTCTCTAAATGGACAAAATTTCACTTCCCTCTACTTTTTAGAATTCCCATCTTCTTTTCTAATTTGACTGTTAAAATTATTGTACATCTTACGAATGTCTGTCGTAGGTTCCGTAGCCTGATTGAGGAAAAATGTTGTACATCTTACGAATGTCTGTCGTAGGTTCCATAGCCTGATTCAGGAAAAATTTATTTCACTGCAGAATTAAATTTTATCTAATTGTTACAAGGATAATTCCATCAAACTCGGCTAGCCAGCATCTGTGTTTATTAGCTATTTAGCATGTGTGTTTCGCCATAAACATCGCTAAATTCAAAAGCTGAACTCAAACAAGGATTTATAACTGCGGTAAATATATGTAGTTGTGGAAAGGTTTGCAGCGTATGGTTATTCAATAACGAATCTGTTTCGACCTGCTGAATTATCTTGAAGCGCAAAATTTAGACGTGACCACGGATCGCCAAAAAGCTGTAAACTTGTATATTTTAGGGTTTATAAAGTTGGGAAACTATTTAAATGCTTATGCAGATATCAACACCTCGGGTTTATCGTAGGTTCCCAAAACTTAAATGGTTAACATTGCTAACATTTTGTTTACCGAAAACGTGTCAACTTGTCGGTTTACAAAATTCCAATTTGACACTGAAGCTTTGTTAAAAACTAAGCAATGATCAACACCGTAATCTATATATAAAATTAAATTTTAGGCATCCAGCAAGCGATTTATTTGTATGCGTACGTATAATCTTATCAGTGTTCATTTATCCGTCCCGTCGCTTTCCTAAGCAGCGAGAACGGAAATCAACGCACTGAGAAACTAACCGATAGTCTAATGCTATCACGTTGATGTTTCTCGAACAACAGGTAGTGGTTAATAATGAAATAAACATGCTGGAAGGCTTTGCGCGAGGTTATGCCTGAGGCATATATGTTTTAAACTTATCACAATAAATATTCGTGTGCAGTACACTTTATGAACGCAATTATGATTCTGTATGCCCGTGCATATTCATTTTCCTGAACATCCCGTTGCTCGTGTGCGAAAAATCACGATGTATCTTTTTAGAAAAACGCATATGTAACTCAATACATTTTAACTACAACTCGATCTCAATTTATCTATTTACGCGCTTGAGTTATGCAAAATAATACGAAATATTTCGTGTCTATCCCACTGTCTCCAATGTTCGTCCCAGAGACAATACAGGTAAGGCCCGCACGAGGCTCTCTTCACTCTGCATTGATAACATTCAACGTGTTATATGCCCCAAAAATATCCACATCACATGTTACAGCGCTGGTTACATATGTCCGACTTATAATGTGCAGCGTGTGCACACATTTTTCTTGAACGTTGGAATACTGCCCCCCCCGAAATCCGTGTGTCCCTCTTGGAGACCGAACGCCGACCCCTGTGGCATCGGGTAATATCCCCTGAGAACTCTGACCTTTAGTATGTATGGCTAAGAATGTGCGTAACAACAATCGATTGTTATTATAAAGCTGCGGGCGCACGTAACAACATTAGCAATGTTGTTACATACAAGGGCTTATGCATAACAACTCATAAGGTTGTTACGTACCATCGAATGTAATGTTTCCATACACACCTGTGTATATCTGACGATGTCGAGTAAGTGCACAAATTTCTCTGTGAAAGACGCAATACATTTGATTTTCCCCAATGTATTGTACCAAAGTTTATCATGGATCCTTTTTCAAATAATTACGCAGTGCAGCATATATCGAGATACTCGCCTCATATTTGGAGGTTCTTTCAGTATATCCCCATGTGTACTAGTGAAATTTTATGGTTGTGGAGCCTGGAGAAGTTTCCTGCGTTTGTTTCCACGCGAACATCCACCGTAGGCTCTATAAAAAGTGATATAACTCTGTTTCGAAATGAATAAGTTTCACGAAATATCTAAATTTACATCTATGTCCATACATTTTAAAAATTTTTTGTTTACAATTTCTTCTTCGTAACATGTCAACATGCCACGATGATTGTCCAAACTATAAATTAACCGAACGGATGTATTGTCGCATAAACACAAACCTATCAATCACACCGAGCAAAATATTTCTCGCATGTCAAAAATGCTCAATTCATTCATTCCTTCAGAACGAACGTAAATACCTATCCGTCGATAAATTCCAGTTAAGCGCAATTTTTAATCGATCAGCGCATCCATAAAAGGTTACCAACTCGTTACTAGCAAGCAAATATGTATTCAATGCAATCTATTTTTCAATAACCGAAATAAAATCACGACATTTTTATTACACAGCGGCGTATTATTGTTACTGGTTTAGCCTATCTTAAGAACTATACGAAGGGACCGCATAATGCGTGAATTTTCGAGTATAAATTTACAATGTAAAGAAGAGGACATCCATTTACAGAACACTTCTACAATAGCTGAAAAGCTAATTATACTGTTGAGGGCATACACGCTTCACGTCCGCGGGTGGTGGACGAGTGGTTGGGCCTGCGTTAATGCGGCGTCTTCAGGGTTCGGCGCCGCCGGAAGGACGTTGGATCAGTTGTCAAGAGGGTGTCCGATCTTCATGGCGGTTAGCTCGCCCACCCTTATCATGTATTTTTAACAAATTTACTCGAACAGTCCTTCACAAACTTCGTTGGCAGTCATTTTTGATTACTTCAAATGTTTTGCTTGTCCCAAAGAAAGAACAACGTTTGAAGCCAGATACATAGTACGCGCTGATGATCGAAGTCAATGGGGCAACGCTATGGAAAATCGATGGGAACACTCCCCGCTTGCTCGAAAATTCGGAACCCCTGCTTAAAGTCTTGGTCAACATCATGGTCCATAACGTTGTTCCATCAAAAACCAATCTCGTAGAAATCTTGCAAAATACAGCGTTATTACAAAACTTGAAGGTTTGTCAACACCGTTTCTCGTATAATGTCAGGATAACAGAGTGAGATACAATTCGTCAAGAAGTGTTTCTTCAAAATATGTCGTCAGATTCTAATTTTCAAAGCCTAACTGCTACGCACGGAGAGACAGGAATTCCGGTTCCGACAAATTAAGGTTCTGATTATGGTTAACTGTTGAGGCTATCGAAGTTCTGAATTTATGTCTTTTAGATATCAACACGACGAAATTTACAACAAAACTTTTACACTTCCTAATCAAATTTAGCTAACAACCTAAACCATAACTGCAACACTATATATTTATGCTATAGAAAATCGTAAAACTAAATAATTTCTATCTGCAACTGTACATTTTTAGTACATAATAGTGGCTTCTTCGCTCAAATGTGCAAAAAGTTAGGGTTTGCTTAGTGGGTGCAGCGGGGAATGCCGAAATAGTGGCCAAACTTTGTGACAACGGCCAAATGTGTCTGTTTCAGTTAATTTCACTCTACTCGTGACAATATTATGGGATTGGATACCAACTATTTAGATAGACTGATGCCGGCGAACCCTAGCGGTTGAGAAATTTTGAAAACAGTTCACTCTTCGGTTTTGTGGCGAAGGTTTATTAAATTTTCAGCAACATCCAGCCGGATTTTTCCTTCCTTAACCATAAATGAATAGTTCGCTTTAATTTTATACTAACAAACCTTGCTAGGCAGATGATTTTAAATTTATAAATCACGGCTTTTAAGAAAATTATAACTTAACGATAAAAATTCCCACTCTGCAGGACCCTACTGTATACTTGCAGAGTGGCCGCTTCCCCATAAGTACACTTGTACCCATGGTATCCAGTTAGCTACTTCAAAAATATATATGCCAACATTGCCCATCTAGTACAACTACTTAAAAATTACAGACTTTAACAATTTTGTTACTGAAATTTTATATTTAATAGCCCCATGCAGCCCTTTACAGATGTAACGATATACCCAATGTTATTTTTAAAACTATAAAAATGTATTTACCCAAATAAATACACAAATATTCTTATAGTTCAACCCACCAAACAAGAGCCTCATTAAAACTTCGTTTCACTTTACCTTATTGATAAGACAAGGTGCCGGTTCCAGCTAAAAATTGCATTTCCGGCTCCGGCTAATTTCGGTTCAGGTTACTCACTGCTACTACGATAAAATTTTGCCCGCTTACTACCTATTCGGGATATTATTGAAAATACGACATAGGACTGAAATGTTTTCTGGCAGATTACCTAATGTCAGTTACACCAAATCGATGTCTGCCTGAAAATGTGAACAAATACCATATCGTTTGATTGAACGTTTGTGTACTTATCACTATACACCGTACTTATAGCACTAATAGTACTCAGAAACCTATTAACCTCATAATTAAAACCAATATTTTAACAAATCACCAACTATTTACCGAATATGATTTATGTAGCATTGAAGATCGCAGTCGGGAGCAAGCCTGTAATCATAGATGGAATTTTTATAAAAAACCGGAAAATAGAACTACAAAATCATATTTTGTCATACGAAGATGATTTTCATTGACACAAAGGCGTTGCACGAACACAATGCAGTGTTGACATTGCAGCAAGTATTTGTGGCTTTGGCGTGGCCTTTTGGTCAAAAATATTCACACAGGGCAATAGGAAAAACGCTATCTCTAGCGTTATATAGTAGAGCAGCGGTGTTTTTGCTGCTCTAAGGCACCCAATCGTCATTTGTTGGGTAATTATAAAGAACACTTCGCGTTTCAGCATTATGCAATTTCATTTCAACAGTTACTTCCGTTTCGTTAAATAATGACAGAGCCAGAGTTCATTGACGGTGAAAGAAAAAAAACAGTTAATCAAAACAACACAAAAATAACACTGTACAATTGAGAAATTAAGGCTGTCGCTATGAACAAGTCATAAACGGTGCTACTGCTTTACGGCACTGGCTTCATACAACCTGTAGTATTCCTAAAGATTCCTTAGGTGAACGTGTGATTCCTTAGGTGAACGTGTGATTCCTTAGGTGAACGTGTGATTCCTTAGGTGAACGTGTGATTCCTTAGGTGAACACGGCGTTTTATAAATTGTCCAACGAATATTCGAAAATTAAATTCCAGCACCACGTCCGTGAATAAAGCAATATTTTTTGGGTTTGCCCCCTCAAATTTTCTAAATATTTATTTTGACAGAATGATTAGGATATTGTTAAAACGTACACTAAAAACATGTTTCCATGAAATTTCAAACAAGTTTCTCTGAATTTTGCACCACCAGATATTCTTTTAAAATTCAAAAATATCCCTTGAAATTTCAAAGGATTATCTTTTAAAGAATTACGAATCTTTGAATTATAAAAGAACATTCTTTGAATTTTTAAAGAATAACTTGTGGCGCAAAATTCAAAGAAACTTCTTTTATATTCAATGGAAATTATTTTGAGTGTAGTGCCTATTTCGGCTCTTCAATTACGCTGTTGTCGCCTGCTAGTCGTTCCATCGCAAATTTGTAACCTCCATTAAATTTAGCTAAAGTTCCATTGAATAATTTCCAACTATGATTTTGAACAATATTTCCGAATGATTTTATCCGATTTTCATTGCATCTGTAACATGGCATCAAATATTTCGACACTGAAAAAAGCTCACATTTCTAATCCATTACTGGATATTGTTCAAAGCTCAACAAATGTATAAACTCACTGAAGTTGAATCCGACGATAAACGCGGTCTTTTCTAAAAAAAATAAGGCAAATACTATTATACTAAGTACATTGGTCCCAACTACCGTAAAAATTCAACTTTAATTTACTGTGATTAGAAAATGAAATTTGAATGGATTTGGTACAAAAAAATTTAGCATTTTCCCAAATTTAATGCACTATAGGCTCGACGGTAGTTGGAAATAAATATATTATTTTTACACACAATTTATGAGTGTTCTGAAAGATATATCTCACAGACGACGCCTGTATTTAGCGCATTTAGAACTGGATATATGCTAAAATATATACGTTATATTTAATAATAAACAAACCAAAACATAAGACATAGATATAATATGATATATATATGTGACACATGTAATTTCCGTAAATTCTGCAATTATATAACATGCCATATGACATACTATGTGATGTTACTGTGCAAAAGCATACAACTGACATTGAGCATTGGTTTGGAATCTGTTTTACTCGTGTAATGGTTATGACTGCACATTCTGTCTAATCGTCATGACTTAGGGACAAACCCAAGCTATGACAGCAACAAAATGTGGATTTAAACGTCAAAACCCAGACACGTAGTAGTCCGTTACTTCTTCGAAATGTTATTATCAAATTTTGATTTTTTCCGCATTTATTCCCATTTTTGATGAGTGAATATGATGTAAAATGAACAATTTATTGGCTTAGTTTCAGTACAAACCTTTTAGACTTGGGAAAACGCTATTTGCTGGACATCAAATGTTACAGCTGTCGGTATTTTGTACACTGGAACAAGTTGGACTAAATGCTATTTCAAATATTATACATGTGACAAAGCTAAACTGTGCCTCTAAATGCAATGGCTTGTCTAATAAATATTTAGTCTTTTACACATTGGTGAAATATTGGGACACATAACTTTTCTCAGGCTTACTTGGCTTAAGATATTCGTATTTTCGGTGGCCATTCCATTGTCCGAATGATGACGTTTTCGCCTCTAAAATAGAATTTCAAAAATTTTATTTCGGTGAATATTAACTTTATTAACAATATTAACTTTGCATGAATTTCATCGATTTCCATTATTAGATAAGTTACATATCATAAATTGTTTGCGACAAATGATTTAAGCAAGCATTATCAGGCACCGTAATTGAATATATTTCCCGCAAAATAATGCGACGTCCAATTTTGCGGTCTGAGTTGTAAGATAAGACTTGCTGCTGAACGCGACTGCATTTTTAAACTTCGAAACTAGCAAAATTTACATTTCGTACAGATTAACTAAAACGACATAAAATGGTTCGCTCGCAATCGCCAAGGGCATTTGAAATCAACTCATCTAGCACCGTCTAAAACAACAAAAAAGCCAACGCACATTTGTTCAGTTTTAAGATCAATATAATAGACATCGATACTTAAGATCATTAGATAACACATAGGAGCAATCGTTGTATTTAGTCACTCAGGTACAACAAAAATTTGCATGATAACCACAAACATAATATGTTAGTACATCATAGACACCGAGGCTCCGTCGGCTAGAGAAGTAGATAGTGCCGGCTGAGTGGAAGCAGCGTGGGGGAATAAGTCTTAAATTTCATAACTTTTTCCAATTTGACTAAAATAATTTTTTCCCATATTTACTAATTTTACTCAACTATTCCAAAAAGTTTCATCAGTTTTTGATAATTTGTGCTACTTTTTACCACATTCCAGAGTTTTTCAACTCAAACTTTTCTGGAGCGCTTGTGACGCATGGCCGGGGTGTCGATGGATGTTAGTAGATTTGGCTCTGGGGGGTGAGGTGATGTAAGAACTTTAGGAAAATACCCACCATTGCCCCTAGTACATGTACATCCATTATCTAGACAAATTATAAAGGGAACAGCTTAGGGAGCAGCTATATTCGCCAAATCGAGCACTTAGCATTCCTTGCGTTATACTATAGCAACCACACAGATATTCCGTGGGATGGATGGTTTCGGCTGATGCTGCCTGATATGCGGAACGCAAAATGATCCAAAGAAGAGCCCGTAGACCTCATCAATGAAAGCATAAATAGCCCAAAACCGGACCATTTCTCAACAATGTTGAGACTGATTGCATGCAGTTTTCTCCGTCTTAAAACCGTCAGGCCAGTTCTCAACCGTGAACATCGGATTAAAATACCAAGCTACTCGTCTCTCGTTCAGATACGCGACAAAACGTAGATTGTTTTATATCAAAACGTAGCCAATTATATTGGAACGAGCCTTTTGAAACGTCGTTCGAACTTTTGCAGTGGATAACCAAATGGAATAGATTCTTGCGTAGTTTCATGAAATGCTGTTCGCACAAACTTATTTAGCAATTTGTAGTGCAAACGAATATTAAGAATATAATTTTTATTTTACGCTGAAATGTTTGCAATCACTGGACGGACCAACTGAAATACACTCGATGCGATATTTTAGGTCCGATTATTCTCCAACGTCGGTGCATGAAGCATAGTGGAATTAAACTAATTCCAACTTCGAGCATCGGAAGGCAGGCCCAAGTAACTCTGAGGGGCGGAAACAAAATGCTGGCCATACCGTTCTCGATATAGTAAGCCTAACCCTTAGTCGTTAGCGTAGGCTAAGGTCTTTGTATGGGTCATACACTAAGCCTAAGTCGCCCTGCTCTAAGCTGTTCTTTTTCTAGTGTTCTAACGCCCCTCAGGTTTACTTGGACAGGAACACACAAAGCCGCGAAAAAAAGTTGCCAGGCCAATTGCGCACAGCTGTTGAAGGTCGTGTTCACATCGCGTCCGACCCGATACAAATTGTGTACTTACTTCATACGCGTGTTTGTATATGTAGTTGATGTGTGTATGTATATGTATTTTATGCATTAAATTCATGCATTTTTACATCAAAAAGAACCACAAACGAATCTTACCGACGATATTATTAAACTGCAAGGTCTTAGCCAAGAATAGCTTTCAACTAAAGTCATGAAAGATCCACTGCGGAAAACCATAACCTGATTCATCTACTTTCGAAATCCACTTGCTCAATTTAGTAAAGAAAAACCTAGCTACTATCTTACTTGGCTATTTTTGTGTTCTTCGACTTCGCCTTCACTCGCTCCAATGCTGGCGGAACAACTCTGAAATACAAAGAACAAAGTGAATTAGTCTTCAAGACTACTACAATTGCTAAACCTATAGCTTGACCACTATTATAAGGTCTCATGAAAATAAACGGTTAATGCGTTTATATCTCGTATAGAAGGTATATACTAATATCTCTTATAACAGGTCTCACGAGAAATTGACAAAGACTGAACTGAACACATAGTAACAACTCATTGTCTTAGTCGGATATTACAGGCGTTGTGGAAACAAGAACCGGTTCAATGACAAAATGATCTCCGGAAAAACTGGTTTAAAGTTTCTATAACTAGTGAAGCTTGCTTGCGAGGAAGAATTCGAATGGTGAGAACAATCCCCCGAAGTCGAATTCAATTAGCTACTGTTATGCTAATTATTATTGTCTATATAACCGTGGATGCCATTTAATAAATGTCAGTTGTTCCTTAGTCACGACACACTGAAGTGGCGATCAGGATGAGATCCATCCTCACGTCATTTAAAAATTGTTTCATTTTTGAGTTATTACTAAAGTTTTTCTCTCAACTTCTCCATGTCCCGATCGAGCGACAGGCGCAAGTGTTTCTGACGAACCAGACAAGTGCCATCTACAAAACGCTGGGCAACGTAGCCGTCCAACATACACCACGGAAGCAGATCAACGATCTGACGATCGAAGAAATCGCGGCATTCATGAGCGAACAACTCGTTGCCAAGCGGTAAGTTGTTCGGGAGCGATTCCAGTTCTGGTCCGACATGCAGCGAAAGTCAGGCGAAACGATCCAAGAGTTGGCGGCGCGAATTCGGCAATATGTAACAACGGCGCTGTTTTTCCACAATCAAGGACCCGCAAGACGACGCGCTCCGCACACGGTTCATCTGCTCCGTTGGCAAGGAGGCGGTGCTCAAAGCCATCCTCAAGGTGCCCGACGACGAGCTCACCTTCCCCAGAGCGATTTTGATTGCCTTGGAGACCGAAGTGACGGCACGAGTGGCGAAGGAAACGGTATACGGTTCACGTTAGAAACCGGTGCTCCCCGTCAAAGCCGAGTCAGTCAATCCAGTTCGAGCACGAGGGAACGCACAACTACCAGCAACGGCTCGAAGGTATCGATTCCGGTAGGCACCTGTGGGCGATGCGGCCGGAAGGATTGCAAAAGCAACGACTGCCCCCATAAAAATTCCAAGTGCCGCTACTGCGACATCGCCGGGCATCTGGAGAAGGTGTGTCTCAAGAAGAAGCGAGGTCTGTCAGGAAATACGCCACGTACAGTCAAGTCAGTCCTAACGATTGACACCGTCAAGGTGGTCAACGCGGTGGTTCAACTTCAACAGCCGCTCGAGATCAACGGCCAGTCGTTCGACTTCGAGGTAGATACCGGCACGGGTGACAACTTCTGCACCGAAGCAGTTTGGTCGCAATTATGCAAACCAATCCTGACGACAGCACCGCACAGGTACGAATAAGCAACGGGCGATCCTCTGCCGGTCAAGGGCTATTTCCCGGTGGAGGCGGCGATTCGTGGGCAACCGAAACAGACAATGCCGTTCACCGTTGCGTTGAAGGGTAATACAACATCATCGGCCGAAGTGTAATCGTCACACTTGGCATCGATGTCACGGCTCTCCTCCAGCGCTCCGGAATCCACGGCACCAACTACAGTGGGACGCGTACAACCTTCGGAGGGGCAGTTCAGAGCGCTTCAAGCAGCCTGCCAACGCGCCTGCGATGAATTTCCTGATCTATTCAAGCCAGAATTGGGCTGCCTCAAAGACGTACAGCTCCATATTAAATTCAAGCCTGACGCGCGATCGGTCTTTTGCAAACCACGTACGGTTCCACTAGCCATCCTGGATGATCCCAACGAAGCGTACGATGCCGAGATTGCTCGAGGTGTGTGGAAACCGACGAACTTCAGCAGCAATGGCACTCCCGCGGTTCCAATTCGTAAGCCACCGCTCCCGGGTCAATCGAAATGGAAGATTCGGGTGTGCGGCGACTATTCCGTAGCTGTGAATTCTCAGCTCGAAGACCATCGTCGACCGATGGCCTTGCCCGATGACCTCATACGGAAGCTGGGCGGAGACGCGGGTTTACGAAGATTGATTTGGCCGATGCTTATCACCAGATCGAATTATCCTCCGACAACCAGAAGAAGCTGCTCTCAGCACGCATCGAGGGGTACTGTTCCAACTACGTCTCCCGTTTGGTGTCAAATCGGCGCCAGGTTACTTCCAACAGGTCATGCAACAGTAGACGGCCGACCTCGAAGGCGTCGCCGTCTATCTGGACGACATTCTGGTTAGCGGAGAGGACGCCGAAAGTCACCTGCGGAACATGCGCGCGTTGCTCCAGCGACTGTTCGAAAGCGGTCTGCGGTGCCGACTGGAGAAGTGTACGTTCGCACAGCCCAAGGTCGAATATTTGGGTTTAATTTTGTCGAATGCCGGTATCTAGAAGATTCCGAAAGTCGACGCAGTACAACAGATGCCGCCGCCGCGCGACATATCGACCCTGCAATCGTTCCTGGGCTCCATCCAGTTTTATGGACGTTTTCTCCCGCATCTTGCACCATAACCGAACCGCTCAACCAATTGCGAAAGAAAGACATGCCGTGGAAATGGGGTCCGGAGCAGCAGTCAGCCTACGAGAAGTTGAAGGAGATGCTCGCCAAAGACGTAATACTGTCGCAATTCGATCCGTCAAAAACACTCGGTATATAGTGCGACGCTTCGAGCGTGGGTCTCGGGCTGTGCTCTTCCACCGATTCGCCGATGGCAGCGAGCGACTGATCATGAACGTTTCCAAGACGCTGACCGACACCCAGAAGCGTTACAGCCAGGTCCAGAAGGAGGCGCTGCTATCGTTTTCGCTCTGCACAAATTGCACCAGTTTGTCTATGGCCGAAAGCTCGTTTTGGTAGCGGTTCACAAGCCGCTGATCGCAATGTTTGGGCCACAGAGACCAACACCTGCGATCACAGCGAACCCACTCGCACGTTGGGCAGCCCTGCTGCATCAATTCGACTACGACATTGAGTTTACACCAACGGCCAACCACGGCAACGTCGATGCACTCAGTCGACTGACAGTGGGCTGTGATGTCAACTTTGACGCCACCGAGGATGCGGATGGTCGAGACACCGTCTGCACTATTCACATGATCGGGCGACAGCTACGGCCAACCGATAGCGAAGCCATCGTTAAAGTAACGATGACCGACCCGGTTTATGGCATCTGTGATACGGTTTACGAGAAAGGGGTGGCCCCGAGCTGAAGCCCTACGGGACGATTCGAATTCCGACGAGCTGGCGCGGTTTGGGCGCCTGACCGATCCATTGTTCGTCAGCAACCGCTGCCTGTTTTACGGCAACCGTCTCGTCATTCCCTCGGCTATGCGTCCCAAAGTGCTCGAGTTGCTGCACCACGGACACTTTGGTGTACAGCGAATGAAACTGCCGTATGCTGGCCTTGCATCGACAGCGATATCTAGAGACAAAGCCAGAGTTGCTCAACCTGCGCAGAGCACCAGAACAAACCGACGAAGTGTGCCAACCCCCCTTGGATGCTTCTCGAGAACCCGTGGAGTCGGATCCACGTCGACCACGCTATCAACTTCATGGGCCACAATTGGCTGATCGTGACCGACGCTTACTCCAAGTACCCTAGCGCCCATCGCATGGGTCCCATCACGGCGCGAGCTACTGTGGATTTACTGATGAGCGACTTTTCGGATTTCCTCACACTATCGTAACAGACAATGCTCCTACGTTCAAATCCGAAGAATTCCAGTCGTGGTGCCGAGAACGCAGCATCACTCATCTGTCGGGCGCTCCGTATCATCCAGCAACGAACGGTGCGGCAGAGCGGTTGGTTCAGACGTTCAAGCAAGCAGTAAAAGAAGTCCAGCTTTGCTCCAAAGCAGGCCGCCCTCGAGTTTCTCATGCAGTACCGGAAAACATCGCTGACGTCCGGGCTGTCATCAAGCGAACTTCTCAACGGCCGCCCGATCCGGACTTGAATCGCTACGTCACCGGCTCATATGGCGCAAGGACGACAGTGCCAGGGTAGCCAATCGTGCCACCCCGAAGCGTCGACCACGCATGTATCCGATAAGGAAATCAACCGGTCAAACAATTCCACACAAACGGTGAATGAAGTTTACCAGGTGGGCACTCCGTGCTACGCTTTGTACTATAGGCCACGACGCGACAAAAACACGCGGTGGGTAGCCGCAGTTGTAACAAAGGTCTTTGGCCCGAGGAGCGTCAACGCTCGAGTGTTTTCGAGAGGTCCAACGTGGCGACGTCTTCAAGAGCAATTACGACCGCGCTATGGAGTTGCTACTGATGCTGAGCCTGGCGAGGACGTTTCACGAACAACTTCAAATACTAAATTGACGACGCCTCTCATGCAAGGGTCACCGCCTCGCCTATGCGGTCCGACGCTGCTACCGATTGCCAACGAGTATGGGCGCCACAAGCTTCGCCATTCGAATAGAGTCCGAAAATCGGTACAGTGTTCGTCATGCTCATAACCTAAACGGAGTTCCGAACATTCAAGCGGGAGGTGCTGTGGAAACAAGAACTGGTTCTATGACAAAATGATCTCAGGGAAAGCTGGTTTATAGTTTCTATAATTAGCTACTATTATGCTAATTATTATTGTGTATATAACCTTGGATCCTATTTAATAAATGTCATTTGTTCCTTAGTCACGACAACAGACTTCTCAAATAATGCTTTTTATTGCAACAGTCCTGGCGGAAGCACCCTAAAATACCGCAAACATAGCAAAATTGAATGACAAGGCTTAGGCCGCGTTCAAATTGTATCTGATCTGAATCTAGATTGCCATATGTTCTATTTCTGCGATGCAGGCCAAGTCGGTGATCTCCTACGAATCCATTGACTGACGCAAAAGAGTACACCTAGATTTCGTTTAGATTTCTGTAATTTTTCCCAGCCCAGCCGACGTTTAGTCCAAGTGCACTAAATTTGCAAAATAAACCCTCGTTGTACTAAACCCTTCACTTACTTGGTCGCTTACTTACTTGTCTGAGTCTCGTAGATATCACATCGAGCAACTGTTTCGATATAGCAACTATATATCTTATGCTCCTATATTATCCTCGCAATTTCCTGCATCAGATTCACACATTTTTGGAAAAGAAAACGGACTTTGCATTTTCGCAAATTTACTGCACCAAACGTGTAACGGTATTTGGCAATATCTCAAGTTCCGCTGATAAAATCTTACTTACTTGTACTGAGTCTCGTAGATATCACATCGAGCAACTGTTTCGATATAGCAACTATATATCTTATGCTCCTATATTATCCTCGCAATTTCCTGCATCAGATTCACACATTTTTGGAAAAGAAAACGGGCTTTGCATTTTCGCAAATTTACTGCACCAAACGTGTAACGGTATTTGGCAATATCTCAAGTTCCGCTGATAAAATCTTACTTACTTGTACTGAGTCTCGTAGATATCATGAGCAACTGTTTGATATAGCAACTATATATCTTATGCTCCTATATTATCCTCCAATTTCCTGCTCAGATTCACACATTTTTGGAAAAGAAAACGGGCTTTGCATTTTCGCAAATTTACTGCACCAAACGTGTAACGGTATTTGGCAATATCTCAAGTTCCGCTGATAAAATCTTACTTACTTGTCTGAGTCTCGTAGATATCACATCGAGCAACTGTTTCGATATAGCAACTATATATCTTATGCTCCTATATTATCCTCGCAATTTCCTGCATCAGATTCACACATTTTTGGAAAAGAAAACGGGCTTTGCATTTTCGCAAGTTTACTGCACCAAACGTGTAACGGTATTTGGCAATATCTCAAGTTCCGCTGATAAAATCTTAATTTCGATAATCACTCGTTTCGCTTACTTGGTCATCATTGTTCTCCCCTTCACGGCGATCACTTTGATTTGTCGGAGGGCTGGCGGAAGTGGTCTGAAATTTTACAAATCGACTGGGTAAAATTAAATTTTTTAAGACATTCATCACATTCTTTGTTCTTATTATAACCGCCGTTCTACTACTATCTGCTATAAAAGACGTCCGGATCAAAGTTTTATATCTGGCTTACATCTGCATTTTCGGGACTGCCAATTCACAATTAGAGTGTTTACCACATCGGTTTTTTGTCGTTCCACCTCATCCAATGCTTCAGATCCAACGAATTTAATTCGTAAATCCTTCAACTGTTCATTACCAAATGCCTGTCAATTGCGACCATTTCTGAATACTTAGTAAAATAAAACTCTGTGTAGAGTGTGACGATGATGGATGTAGATGTGGAGGTGCAAAAATTTTTTGAGCCCGCGAAAATTTGAGGCTAGATCCGTATCCACAAGCTCAGAAACTCTTTTCAGGCCCGCGAAACACGCAAATTGTAAACCTATATCGCAGACATTGGAAGTGCATCGTATTGATTTTAGACTATTCTTCTGCATTTAACTCAGTACTGATTAATTCCTAGCCAATGGCTACATGCCGCAGAAACTTACCCAATTTCGTGACCCACCACCTCCTTCCCGAGTTACCTACTGTCCAACCAGCCGCTTTTAACGAACTTTGTCCTCTGCAACGACACTGTGTTGTTCTAGCGTGGCATCCGATTTATAAACGTAGACGGTATATTGAAGCAGATATTATCTGTTCAATATCGCTAATTGCTCAAACAGAGCGGAGTTTCCACTGTCAAGGCGCTTGGGTGAAAATCGTGAAAATATCTATCGAAGTATCTCACATATATTCGGGTTAATGAATTTCGAAAAACGTTTGTTCGAGAGCAAAAAATGTTGACGATGTGCCCTTTAGTGGTAAGCTAAGGAATCCCAACCTACCTTCTGGGTTTTTAAGAATTCTTTGCCAAAGGTGGCCACTGTGGTACCTCACGCGCGTGCCCATTTTCCCCCTCCCATCCCCCCAATAATCGAGATGAAAGGGCGCGTCCTTCGTTCAGTCCTGTCCCCTGAAAATAGGCTTGGATTTGTCGATTTTACCCAGATTTTCTGTAAATTTACCAAAATTATCCTTGAGCGTTTGACGCGAGTTGGGTGCTGGGTATAAATACGGCTTCTGAAAAGACGTCTAAGCTTTAAAGGTGAGCTTCTAGCCCCCACGGGCACCTATGCTAACTTATATTTTATCTTAGCTAACCCCCCGCCCTAGACTAAGCTGTTCCTGGGTGCCTAGTACCTTTGTTTCGCAGCCAATATTTTGTGACAACGGCATCACATCAAGAAACGAAGACAACTGACCGGAGTCGACTCATCGAGATATATTCACTGATCGAAGCAATTTTGGTGAAACCACTCAATGGATCAGTATAAGCCCGAACATGATTATCGACCCTTTTCTAGAAATATGAAATTTTAGAATTTCGGCCTGTGATAGCATGCATAGGTCTATAAATCATGCTGAATACTGGAGTTTTGTAATCAATAGTGCAACTTGTTTATATAATGCCTTTTCAGAGGCTTCAAGGCTTTTACCGTTGACGAAAGCAATTTCCAAAAGGAAGTCTTACTTCATTTATTTGGTCATGTATCGCGTACAGGTCATTAAGATTTATCTATATATAGATTTTTCGGTACGCGGAATACGACGGTTTGATTATCTGGAGACCGGAATATTTCATGGCTTTTATAGATTCAAGATCTAGGAACCCGATTTCCAGAATATAATCTGTCTTCAGTATCTTGGCTATATGGTATTCAGGGAATTTAGAACAATGGTATACGTAGATTTTTCGGTGTGATGAACACGATGGTGTGGTCACTTAGAATCCAATGTGGCACTTATTTTTTACCCACTTAAGGCCCGAACCCGATTAACCGAAAGGGTTTCGGCCGTTGTAACTTATTTGGATTTGTTTTCTGTCCCTTTAACTAAGCTATCATAGCCTGCGAAGGTGATTATATGTAACGACAAAAATAAATGGAACCACGCTACACCTTCACCTTCACGATACTAGTTATTAATTTTTTGACACATAAATTGCCTAATACGTTCGCTAAAATTGTCGATGTTAGTATATCTCAAATCCCAGCTGTGAAAATGGGTTGTCAAGCCGTGAGAAATTTAGCAGCCGATATTGACAACTCACCGGAACGTTTTCTTGGAGCGCATCTTGATCCAGCGTGCAGATAACCTAAACCAGGAATAAACATTGCATACGAGTATAACCAAAAGTGCTACAACTGATACCTTGTGACAACCAAAAAACGCCCAAACTGGCATGCCCAGACAGGGCACGAAAAATGGGAGGCTAACTATGTTCAGCAATTATTGAACTGAATTATTGCTTAGACTTGACTATGTTTTAGTGTCGAATCGACGTTTCCAGATAAACATTAACCGTTTGCACTCCACAGTTTATGATAGCTGCAGCTTACAACTGGACGAAATTCAAAGTGAAGGCTCATTTATGCAAGTAACTATTTACAATGAGTAACCGATATTTATCAACTGCCTAGAGCAACCTTCAGCAACATCCACAGCAACCTTATGTTGTAAATTGGAACATATATTTCCAGGCTGGTCGTTGACTGGATATGCTTGGACAAATTATCAGAACGTAGTAGGGATTGTGTGTTGCAGGGATGAAATATTTTAAATTCAGTCTTTGTGTGTGATCGGGAACGACTTAACCGATGTTCAGGAGCTTGCACTCATTCGCACTGGAATAGTCGGTTTACCGTGTACATCTCCGTTTTTGATTTTAAATCCTGTTCCGGGGTGAGGGGTCAAAATGTATGTTTTTACCCCATTTTACTCCATTTTAGTATACTTAGCGGAAGCAAGGATATTTTTATCTTAACTTTCGAAGTTTTTTCTCTAGTTGGCTCTATTTCATAGTAAAATCACAAATGCCGATGCCTCTTTTTTGTTTTTCGATTAAGGCTTCCGTTATGTATATATGGGGTTTGAGGTAGGGGGTATGGCGCCCCAATGCTTCCTCGATCCAAAATTTGAGAATTTGTTATGACGTCTTGGGCGGATAATTTTCACCGGTTTTCGGGCATAAGAAACTCATTGACGGTGCTGGTTTTGCTCTGTGACCCATGGTTCTATGGGTACGGGGTATGGCGCTGCCATGGTTCATCGACCCAAAATTCCCAATTTTACTGTTACATCCTCGGAGGCTGATAGCTTGCACTTGGGGGTTTTTGGGGCATAGGAAATACATTGACGGTGTTACTTTTGTTCTAACCTGTGCGGTATTGTGTGATATCCACATATAGCATATCGATGTATGCTATCGATAGCTGATTGGCACTATGCGGATTATTTATCCGCTATTAGTTCCAATGCATTTTTCAATCGACGCCTTATAACAAGACACAATATTACAAGGACTTTAAACCTGCAAACCCATCAATATGATAAACAACCTGTATATAGTATTTAACTCACTTGGGCGTTCCGGTTCCAATCGGTATACTCGACTGCTGCTCGAAACATCGAATACGTTAGCTGAAAACAGTGAACACATAAGCTAGTTCCAATTCCAGGATAGACAGAGCCAAGTCTGCACTTACAAGTGTACTACGTGACAGGATATATAACTAAAATATATATATTCCATCCGAGATGTTTGAACCTGAATACGGAAAAGGCTCCTGGAATGTTGTACTCCGCACTGTTATTTTCTCATTGACTTCTAAGTCCGCAAACAAGATATGTCAGCGCCTTTACGCGTACTTAAACTGATTTTATTGTTTCCTGCGGTCGGTAAAAAGAATTTGATAATTAAATAAGTCTAAATTTTCAGAAGGAGTGATATCAGCTAAGCAAATATTGATCTGGTGAAAACCGGCAAATATCTAAATCGATATGAACAGGTAATGAAGGCTGAACATTATGTCACTCTCAGTTTCCCAACACTTTGGACGATTTTTTTTCGAAAACTTGACCCTAATTTGTAAATGAAAAAATGTGGCAAATCATCGTGCTTCAAAATTACAGCTAAAGATTTTTAACATCTGATCATCGTGCCAATTCGCTAACACAATATCCAAAAAAAGTTTGGACACTTCCAAATTCACCAAAAAATGGAAATTTGATCACAATTTCAACTTCCAATTTCAAGCAAAAAACTTGAACATGTAGGCATACGTTTAGAATTGAAGCCACCATTAATATCTACAAGCAAATGTCACTGCTTGAAAGTTAAATTCAATTTAAAATGGTAATTAAACCGACTGTTCCCTTTGGTATATATATATTACAATTGCTTAAGCATAAACAAATTCCAAAAGTGTAACTAAGAAATGTCAACCTGACATACAATTGAATCCTGGCTGATATCGAGCTGAACCAGCTAACATACAAGAGAGCTTTGTGGCGGAAATTCATAGCGCCGGACGAATTTTCATATTCACACAGGACACCTGTCGGAAATCTGATTAGCTTTTTTGCTATCATTTTTCATCTGAGGATTCACAGTTTGGCTATAATTCGCTGTGGATACGATAAAATTCAGGACGGTTTCCTGATTTAGAATCAATCTTGGGATTTGGTCCGAATGAAATGAAGGGCCTTGCCGGACCTGAACGTTTGAAAAATAACTCTTGTGCCCTTGTATAGCACTGCAGCACGTGCTTACAGTCTTGACAATAGTTATAAAAAAGAGAAATGTTGAAGCAACACAATACCTTTATGCATTGCGTTGCAACAATTTAAACAATACTCTTTCGTGCAGTACACAATATGTTGCATTGCACTTTTGCAATTGATTGTTGTAACAAGTCGAAGACAGCGTTACAACAGCATAACGGCTGTGACAAAAATATAACTGCTTGCAATATACGCCGCATAGAACAACAAACACACAATTAGTTACCGGCTGAGATTCTTCGAGCAAGAACGTACATATTGGCGAGCGAACCTGAAATAAGAACGCCGCTCTCTTAATCTAGTAAACGATTTTCAACAACTGGGCAACGAGAATGGTTCTGCGAGGCATTGGTGCTGGCTTTATAGTTTTGTATATACCCTGCGTTGGCTCAAGATACAAGTGTGACCGTGTTGGATTCAGCGGAAAACAGTTTTGTTCGCCTTTGAACTGTAGCTGAAATAAAATCCGTCTTCGGAAGAACAGTGTTAAAATAGTAAAACGCCTTCTGCAATATGGTCAAAATCTTGACCCCAGTTCTCAAAATAGGACTGTGTTTAGGACAGATTTGCATTTTCTGAGGATATAAATTCTAAATATTTTCAATTAGCGTAAAATCAAATTTTTGGTAAACTAAAAAAATTATTTAAAATACGGCAATTTTTCGCAAAAGTAGTACAGAATTCGGATACTGATATGTTTGGATGTTTAGAATTGAGAGATTTTAAAAACTGTTCAGGTTGCTCAGCATTTTGGAAGATAGTAAAGTGTCATCGATGTATCTACGATAGAAAGACGGTTTGAATGCGGTGGGACATTCATTCAACCAAATCTTTTCCGAAACGTTTATAAAAATGTTGGCCAGGGTTGGGTCAAGGGGCGAACCCATAGCTACTCCGTCGATTTGTTAGTAAATCGTACCTTTGAACAGAAAACTAATATGTTTTACGCATAGCTTGATAGCTGTAATAAGGTCAGAGCTCGGAATGGGACTAACGATTTCATTGTTATTAACCGCATTCTCGATAAATTGTAAAGGTTCCAGTAATGGAACATTGGTAAAAAGTGCACAAACGTCAAAACTAGCAAGGTGGCAATGTTGGTAGTTTAATTTTGAAATTTCGTTGGAGAATTTAAACGAATTATGCAGCGTTTACGTTATAAAGACCCCCATGTTAAAGTTTTGTCCACCCTGAGTGTCTCTTTCACCATCAATTATATGGTGTCTTGGACACCATGGTGTGCCTGATGGTATTTTCAGATAGTATACATAAGCACTGTACTGTTGGCAATAGTATGGTGTAGACTGCACCATAAATATTATATGGTGTTACCTACACCATGCTGTTATTTACACGCAATATATAATGGATTTGTGTATGGTGTCTTGACACCGTCAGTAAAAACAATAGGTAGATTAAGACACTATAGCTACTTTAATGGTGTCTCATACACCGTCCTTTGCATTACATAGTGTGGGTATATACCGTATACCACTGGATGGTGTGGTCTAGACCATATGGGACAAAAATTTCACGTGGGGGTCTTTTATAACGAAAACGCAGCATTACTCACTGTATATTGATTTCTGGTTAGCGGTTCCAAAATCGGGACAAGGAATTGTGCTAAATTATGAACAGCTGCGTTGACGCATGAGAGGATAGGTCTTTGCGGAGCATTAGATTTATGAACCTTTGGAGAACCATATAAAATAGGAATTGTCGATCCTGAAGGAAAGAGTCAGTATTGTTGAAATTCACTGATATATTTAGATGTTTAAAGCGATTGATGATTTTGGATACTGCGGCTTTTGAACCTGAACATTTTTTGACATATCTCAATTCTAAACATCCAAACATTAAGTTCACGGTCGAAATGGAATAGAACGACTCAATACCGTTCCTTGATATTAAAATTTCCAAAAACACCCACAGATTTGCAACATCAACGTTCAGAAAATCAGGTTTAATATTTAATCAATAACTCTTTTGGACAATAAAACAACCAATTTCGTATCAAAACCGCGTAGGTATTGCTGTTGCAACTAAAACCCGCGACTGGCTGGCGGTATTTATTTGAATGTTGACAATTTGTGCACTTACAGCTATATACAATATCGCCAACATTATCTCAGCATCGTAGAAACTACTGTATAGCGGAAGCTTTTTAGAATTAATATTCGTGTAAATATTGTTGCTGTTATCATTTATGGCTTTGAAACATGTGATTCCATTTTGCGCCAGATTTTACTGTTCACCAATCACGTCGGCCACAGGAAGAGTCTGGTGACTCCATTTCGAGCGTAGATTTTGCATAAAACATTCCCCGGACAGTAATGGACAAGATATTAGTTTTATGATCAGTATCAAGTGGTCCGATTTTATATAGGGTGTCACTATGTATTATTTACCTTTATAGCAGTTTATTTGGTATCCGTTATGATATATACTAAGTATTACCCATGCCTTGTACTAATGCATCATTTACCTTACGATGTGTGCACCTGTAACCTACGTGGTTCTGGGGTACGTATTATCCACGTTAGATTACACTCTTTTCGTTGTTAAGATCGAGGCTCGCATCGACGCTACCTATACTTACTGAAACCACAGTCGGACAAGTTTCGATTAGTAAATTAATTGTTCACCCGATAGTTTATTATGACACTTATAATCTATAGAAATACACATATAAACACACTTACATTACTCACA
>JASANE010017838.1:0-47875 GCA_030248225.1 Trileptium ribeirensis
GCAATTCGGCTTCATACCCGGCAAGGGAACAACTGACGCCATATTTATTCTTCGTCAGCTACAGGAACGGCATCTTGCTAAGCGTAAAGAACTACATCTCGCTTTTGTCGATCTGGAAAAGACCTTTGACAGGGTTCCTCGTGAAGTCGTCAGATGGGCGCTGCGGAAAGCTGGCGTTGACGAATGGCTGGTCACTGCTGTTATGATCCTATTCAAAGACGCTCGAACTGTTGTAAGAACAGATGTTGGGGACAACGACCCGTTTGGAGTCAAAGTTGGGGTACATCAGGGCGCGGTGCTCAGCCCATTGATGTTTGCTATCGTTATGGAAGTAGTTTCCGGAGACTGCAGAGCAGAACTTCTCTGGGAAATATTGTACGTTGACGATCTGGTTATTGCCGCTCGCTCGCGGGAGGAGCTGTCTCAAAAAGTTGAGGCATGGCAACGCAGCCTCGCAGCGAAAGGGCTTATGGTCAACTGCGGCAAATCAAAAGTCATGACGTGTGGCAAGGACACCGGAATGGCGATACAAACGGTAAATGGCCTTGTAGTGTCTGTGGGAAAGGCGTTCGAAACAACTCCCTGCAGTGCGTTCAGTGCAAAAATGGGTACACAAGCGCTGCAGTGGGGTCTCTAGCACTCTACAAGCTGCCGCCCCTACGTTTGTTTGCCGGACTTGCAGTAACCCGACACATGCGACACTACATGATGGCTCAAATCGTGGAATGACCCTGGGAGAAGAAACATTGCAAGAGGTAGATAACTTCTGTTATCTGGGTGACAGTATCAACCATAGCGGTGGTGCAGACGTTGCTGTAACAAACATAGTGCGCTGCGGGTGGCAGAAATTCCGCGAGCTTCAGCCGTTTCTGACATCAAAACCAACACCATTACGCCTTAAAGGGATGGTTTACCTGGCTTGTGTGCGAAGCGCCATGCTCTACGGCAGTGAAACATGCGCCACGTTGTCCGACCACGTTACAAGACTTGAAACTACAGAGATGCGCATGGTGCGCTGGATGTGCAGAACGTCACTTCACGACAGAACCACCAACTCAGAACTGAGGCACAGGCTGGGTATCGAACCGATCAGCGCCGCCATGCGATGTAGGAGGCTTCGATGGTATGGGCATGTCACCAGAATGAACGATGACAACTGGGTGAAACGATCGACGTCGTTTGTTGTTGAAGGAGCCGTTCCAAAAAAGCGGCCGAAAAAGACCTGGCTCCAATCCGTGACCGAAGACTGCAACGAACTTGGCGTGAACAATGACCTTGTTTCGAACCGACCTGCGTGGAGAAGAGCTATGAGAGGAAACAATCGTCCAACCCAGAATTGTCTGGAACACGGACGTTAATCCGAAAAGAAGAAGAACTCATGAATGAAGACCATCATTTTATCCCGTAGAGTTTTTAAATAAACACAATGCTACATGGTACACACGTTTTATGGTTGTGACTACACATACAGCGAAACAATAGGTGTCGATAGGGGGGTACCCCCTGAAAGTCGGACACCCCCCACCCGGTCGGCGCGTGCCGGAAAATTTCAGCAAAAAATCAGGGTGAAATCTAAATCTGCAAACAGCGGTGTAAGATTGGCAAAAATTGGATGAAATAAATTATTGCCAAAAATGTCGGGGAGGAGGGACGTCTATCCCGCTCCTAAGCAAACGAATCTTCGACGCCTATGAACTAAAGGTAGGCTTGCTCTGTCTCTAGTTGATTTATAATGATGAAATAACCAAAACACAATATTAAGTTTAAGTGTTCCCAACTAGCAAGGTACTGGACCTTGTAATCATACAGTATATTAATATTTATTATTCATTCGGACGCCTTTTCATACTTTTTGCAGTTTTTAATGTACTAAAACTACGTGGCCAATATTATGTGATCATATAATTTTGCTTTCCAGCCATGCACTCAAATGAAACATTGTATTAATACACATAATCAATAATATGTTAACTACTAATAATCCGCATAGTTTCCGAGATGTATGTACATACTTCACCGGTTAGTGCGGCATACTGATGACGATATGATTCAAGTTCGAACTGATACGTTGCAAGAACAGATCGCAATTCGTAGAGTAGTATCAAATCAGATCGTAAGGCGTTAAATTCTTCGCAAACTTTCTCCGTCGGGATAGGATTTAGCTCTAAAGGCATGTCCACATAATGTATTATAAACTTGAATCATATAAAATGCAATCACAAGCAAGAACCGAATACTGAGCTCCAGCATATCGTACCTATAACATTCAGAATCGTGATGATACAGTACCCGCCAATCATTTTTGGCGAGTACTGTAGTGAACAAAACCTATGTGACCAACATAGCATAGATTCATGATAGAATAAAATACACGTGCAACCATAAAGGACGCATACTAATAAGATTAAAATGCACTGTATGTGACCGCACATCATACAACAGATTACGGGCATAAATGAAAGCAAATCGTTCGCTAAAAATTCGCAAACAGTAATATGAACAGCTAATTTTTCGTGAACGGTTTGTCCAAAATCTGCTTTTATTTTTGTCCGGAACAACAATTATTGCAAAGTTTCAATTTCCCCGTGGTGAAAGAACAGGCTCCATCGGTTCCTGACTATAAATCTATGCTTTCTAACGTACGTTACAAAGTTACTAGACAAGAGCAATTAATACGCTGTGAAGTTTGCCAGAACAACAACAAGGTTAGTTTGACATGTTAGTAACTAATCAAAATAACGCAGGCCGGTCATGTTTTAATCAACGTACTCCAGCTATATTATATAATTATATTAATTTCAGCTTTTGTTAATATAAATTAACGCAACTTATCTTCAATTTTAGCCAATAGGTAAGATAAAGATAAAAAAATTAATATACACATGATTATGGTACTACCACCAAAATTAACTGTCGACTTACGAACTAGCAATGAATAATTAAGGAAATCAAAAAATTTTAAAATATAATTCAAGCAACAACGAGCGAGCAGCGGTTAGTGATAAATACTAAATACGAACACCGTAGGATTATCAGCAAAATAATTTCTTTACTACAAATTTATAACTATATTTTTGTAAGAGTCGAAGTCAAAACACAATCGACACGAAAAATAAAGTACTCGCTAAAAATGACTGGCGCTCGATCGGGGACTAACTCTAAAACAAATCTTGTTACTAAAAGAAATATTTTATTACTTTAGTTGCTTGCGCGGGGAGGCGAAAGGAGACATAACGCGGCTAGTCTGCGAAAAATAACTCTTCCAAATTTTAGTTAAATTGATCTTCATAAGAATAAATTAATATCATCGAAGGAAAATTGTAAAGTAGTATTACATTAAAAGAATCGCTAGGAATTTTGAGCACAATATCAGAACCTTAGGATCCTTTACATCACCTACCAAAGATCAAAGGAAAAACTGAAAATTTATAAATCACAGCTTTCCAAAATAGCTTGAAGCTTTACAGCTAAATTAAAACGATGCAGCCTTGTTCCAAGGGACTAACATTGTATTAAATATGGGTTAAAACAACACGAGTAACGTTTCTTAACGAGTTAAGTAACTATATAAGTCCGACGCTCCCTCAAGAAGCACGAGATACAAGTGACAATTACGAAAATTACACTTTTGCAGTGTTTTCTAAACAATGACTTATTAAAACGGTAGCTCTGACAAAATAATCAGCAACAACAATATATAGGTATTGATGAGAGGATTCCTGATCCCCATTTTCTAACACACACTTTTACCGTGTCTATAGGTCCGCCAAAACGGACGCAGACGGCACAATAACTGTGTCTGTCTGATGTCCAGACGAAGATTCATCCATCTGCGTCCGAAATTTGCCTCCCTCTCCGTGGAAACGTACGTGCGCAATTATATAGTTTTTATTACGCGTCGAATAAGAAAAAAATTAGAAAATCCATCAATATAGTGCAGTGTTTACGTGCAACCGGCGGATTAAAAAAAGAATCACTCAGGTTGGGCGCTCTAGAAAACACTGCGCGCTACTCTCACTTCGTTTCAATTGAACTTCAACATTTTCAGAATCGCTAGCGACACAGTTTAATGAAACTAGCTTCAAATTCACCGGCAGCACGTCCGCTCGAAACGTTATAGTCATTTATTTCAAGCACTAATATCCATATTTATGAAGACAGAAATTTTCCGAAACTTTCTACGAGGGCAAGGATGTAGATATGTTCAGGAGGAGAAAAATGAGCATAATGCACTATTATACAACTATGGGGAAAATAGAAAACTAGTTTAGTACAGCGCTAGAGAAATATGCACATCACAGTTCGCTATTCGAATCCTGCCCGAGTCTAATTATTGTTTCCTTTGTGGGCATAATATTTTTGTTCCTAAATATGCATAAACAAGTAAGCAGTTTTGATGTTGCCACATTGACATCGTGACTCTTGAAGCATGAACATTCACATTAAAATATTTTACTTACCCAACTGAAGTTCTTCCAGCAGCTGTTCCAGAGCCTTCGTCTTTTTTAGACCCAGGTTACCCGGCACTTTCATTCGTTGAGATCTTAAAGTTGCTCCAGGACCTTTGAACTCAGGCCATTTGATGCCACTAGCACCGCCGGAGCTATCATTTACGAACTGCAACAAGAATGTTGTAGGTATACGCATATATACTTGCTTCGCCAAACTACCGAAATTATGCTTGGGGGCCCCTAAATGGGGACTGGGTTGAATCGAAAATACCTGAGAGCGATTTCCCCAGTTCATCAAGGGATTCCTCAGTTGAAGTGAGGCACCGTAAAGCCAAATAACAACTGCCAGAATATGTTAAGATGTTTGTTTACCTGTACAAATGACAGCAATAATTATTAATATCTGATTTAGCGAATTTTACCCCGCTGGGTGGATAATTTTTTAGCCAAAGCAGGGAAATTTCACAAATATTTTATCCCATGACAGAATAATTTGTTAATTTTTGTCACGCAGGAAAGCAACTGGGGTATGACATGGAAAAAGGTTGCAATTTACTTAGGAACAAGAACTGGACGGAATCTGCTGGGAGATCGAAATACCTGTGGGCGCCCAGCCCCTATTTCGTATCCGTGGAAGTATGTAAGTATACAAAAAAATATTATGTTCTCTATATTACGGAAGAAATAAATTTAAGCAACCGTAGCTGTCACAAGATATCGGACAACATGTAAACAAATTCACAAAAGATTATTACCATAACATAATCAAAAGCAAACATTTAGTTATTCACAAAAGATTTGTTTTTAACTGAGTGCTTGACTGTACGATGCCACATATAAAAAATATGGAACAAACCATATTCTTCAAGTGCACTGAATATCAGCGAGAACTTGCACTTTGGAGAAACCAGAAAACTGCCACGCAAGATTAGCACTGAAACAAGAGATAAACAAAACATATATAACAAAAAAACCTTGTAACAATTACGTATACTTATTAAGGCGTGTTCACACGCACAAACTTTTTGTTCAAAAATCTTCAGGTAATGTATATCGTCGATGATTGGCTACAGGAATATTATTAAAAAGTTTGAACACAGTTCTCAAAATTTTCAAAAAAGATGCTTTCAAATTTTGAAATCAAAACTTTTGAGAAAAGTGTGAAGAATTTGAATGTGTGAACTCCTTTGGACAAACAAAAAAACATCGAATGCATAGTTAACAAAATCATAAATATAATCGCAACAAATTATTATTACTGATGAATCAATTTTCTTTCCTGGAACTGCAAGTTTTCGCTTTTTATCGCCAATTAAATCACCACCGATTCGATCAGGAGTATCAGCTGCCGTTATCAATTTTTGCAGATCTATAATACAAATATCAAATTCAGCGATCAAAAATCTTAATACTATGTTCACCAAGACAACAAACCACATAATCGGATTTGTGGTTAAAATTACTGTCCACCATTTATATTTTTTAATTGAATGAGCTGTTATTATATCATTACTTATGTTACAGGGTTTGTTTAGAATAGGTTTTCTATGGGCTCGTGGGTCCAAAACGCACGAAAATGGTATATATATCCGTAAATCGCTCCAGCTATATCGGTGTTTGGTCTTATTTTGTACAGCAATTCATCATCTACGTTGCTGATAATAGTGTGCTGCTATTGTCGTTTTTACAGTGCAGTGTAAGGTGAAAAGTGTTTTTCAATGAATCCATGGGAACCTTGATACACATATCTCGGCAATTCCGTGAGTTATATATGTAAGATGTGTATGGGCTCACTTTGTACAGCATTTCATGCTCTATAAACAATAAGAACGTACAATTACAATCAGAATTAAGTGCTCAAAAATCGATCGAAGTTTCGTTCGATTTCGATCGTTTGCGTTTAAACGAAAGTCGATTAATTTAACGAATTTCGATTGCGTCGTAATAAAAAAATAATTTAATAAAAAATGTTAGTTCGCGTTTAATTTAACGAATTTCGATTGTGTTAAAATAAAAAATATTTTAATAAAAAATGTTGACTTGCGTTTAATTTAACGAATTTCGTTTAAACGAAGATCGATCGATTGCGTTTTCTTTCGATTTCGTCTAAGTTCGATTTTATAAGCGCTTAATTCTCATTGTAACTTCTCAATTACTCAAGCAACATGGATGATATTCGATAGCTTATAGCTGTGTACATCTCTCCAAATGACATATTTAACACTCACAATTCACCATCTTAGCGATATGACAAGCCCTTTCAACATTTTATGGTTCAATAAATATGCATTGCCTATAATTAATACAGTAGCCCAGAACATAGTGTTTTGTTAAAGTTATTTAATTTAATACAGACAAATTTTTCGATAAACAGCAGTAAAAATTAACTTTCTGTAGAGCAGCAATATTGTCGGCCAATTCAAAATGATAGCAGGATTGAAATAATTCTACTAAAGCGCTTAAGGAAAAAATAGAAAAAATCACTTTTGTTATAACGCAGTACAGCAGCTTTAATATAATTTATGGCTGAGCCAAAGCCTTAACATGCTGCATTAGCAAGAGTGAGAGTGACGCTGTCCAGTTCCGTTTACCGGATTTGCTAATTCCTAAGGTGATTGCTTGGCCTCGAAAGAAATAATACTCCGCATACGGGATACACATGCTCAATAGTATGTAGTCTCAGAATGACAGGTGGCTAGTATACATGTAAGGCTTTACTGAATCGAGTCTTTAAGGCTGATAAGAGAATTCTTACGCATATCTTCATGTTTGAGGCAAAATTATAGTATAAAGAACGTAAAAATAAGGAATAACCGAGCAATAACTGTTCAATTAGAAAAAGTCGTATTGCAAAATATAAACAACAATCCCAAAATATGCATTGCCTATACTCGGATAATGTTCCAAATGAATTAACAATTATAACTGCACAGCAGATATAGGTCATAAGTAATGCGTGAGACTTCTTTAGGTGCATACACCATTATACTGTGCTCCCCAAATTGGGGGTTGGCATTTTCAAGTGCCCCCATGGCAAAAACTATGTGCCCACCGGTTTGTGCCCCATGGCAATATTTTTAGCTCCTCCGTTTCATAGTATCTTGGCAAATTTTTTTTCTGTCTGCTCGGTAAAAACACCAAAATGACATAAAATCTGATAAATATATTTGCGTAATACTTCGAAATTTTTTCAAAAGTTTGCTTCAAAATTACTTTTTTCTAAATTTAAAGCGTTTTGCAGCGTTTCTAAAATAATTTTTAACACTTTTTCTCTTGGCAAAATGCCGCCTGGCAAAATTAAACGCCCCTAGTTCCGAGCCCTCGGTTCACGCCCTCTGACAAAATTTTCAGCGAATGGAGAGCCCAGTTATGTTGAGAAATCACGAACTAAACCGTGCAAAAACTCGCATTCCCCGTATCGCGCAATCTGATATTTTCAGTGAACGCAAACATAACCTCTGTGCGTACGTCTAGATACAGCGATTTTGCATGTCTGTGCGCACTCGTAAACCGAAAAGCTGAAACGTACGATGTATGTAGGAGGACTTTTTTATGTAACGTTCCGTTTTCGTGGCACTATTTCATGTATATTTCGTGCATTTGTAACCTCTGGCTGTGAGTGAGTTGATCAATGCAGTCAAGAAACGCGCATCAAGTAAACGCGGTCGGTAAAATTGTGGCTTTAACTTGTATGTGTTGCCGCATTCCAAATGGTGACCCCGTACAAAAATGAAACTCGTAATTTAAGGTCATCAGTTTTAGGACTTTGGACCGGCTTGGAAGAGAAAGAACAAAATGCACGTGTACCCACCTCAAGTGGTTTCACGCATAAGTAAGATTAAGGCGGTAACAATGTAAATATGAAATTAACAAAAGTTTCACACAATAATAGTAAAATAATAAATTATTAATTTCGGTATGTTTAATAAAATGAAACATGAATTATTATCTATAGCTTACTAAAAATATCACTGTGGCAATTAATTAAAAATTCAAACACAAAAACCATGCCTTACCTTGAGCTTTTCGTTCGCGTTCTTTTCGTCGTGCCTCAATCTTTTTCAATTCAGCGACTAAATATTCCTCTTCCTCAATTTGACGTCGGTCACGATTGTACAGTTTCTCAAGCTGTTCCTTACGGCGGCGCTCGTGGTCTGCGTCGAAATACAGAATTTCCGGGTCAACATGTTCTGGAGCGGACGCCTAAAGCAGAAACGAATTGATCATTCTTAACGCACATAACGAAAAATACAGTCACGGTGAAAAATATAATATGCAATTTTTTGGCGAATCATTGAACAGGTGTTAATTTTTCGAACAATTTGCTTTTATTCTGACCGTAGCTGTACAACTATTGTGTACTTTCATGACAATTAAGCTACATAGCCTAATAACATTAAGCCACATAGGTGTATATCCTATGTAATTATATTACAGTGATAACCTATGTATGCTCAAATTCAGGTCTTATAGAATATCAGTCATGTTGCTTGAATAGTTGAGAAGATATACCCGATTATTATCCTCGCAATGTATAAATATATAAATGATAAATTAAGCCGTAAAATAAGACCAAAACACCACTATAGTTCCAGCTGTTAAAGAGATATTGTCATTTTCGTGTATTTTGGGTACAATAGGATCATTGTCAAACCTTTATTGACCGAACCCTGCAGCGTGGATAATGGCAATAGACTATTTCAAGCTACAATGCATTTAACTACAAAATGATACCCTAATCACCCACATAGCTTGGCCGATAGCGGAGTTATTTTACAGTTATCGTGTATCTTAGGATCCATATTGAAAAACCCTTTTTGACCCAACCCTGCAACGTAAATAATGACAGTAGCAGCACATCAATAATGACTTACTGCACAAAATGAGACCAAAAACGAAAGTTGTGGAGACATTACCATTTTTTATATTTTGAGTCTCAGGAACCATTTTAGAATCCCTTTTGAACCAAATCCTACATCCTAAGAGAACAGCGTAGCAAAGAATTATAGTCTTGTAGAGGCTTATTTAGCATTATTTCACTCAGATATCTACACCTGTTAAATTTGTCTACATCTATGTACACTTGTCTAGTTACAATATGTATAAGAGTTACAATCGGATTAATGTGCTCAAAAATTGATCTTCGATCGTTTGCGTTTAAACGAAAGTCGATTAATTTAACGAACTTCGATTGTGTCAAAATAAAAAGATAATTTAATAAAAACTGTTAGTTCACGTTAAATTTAACGCATTTTGATTGTGTTGAAATAAATATTTTTTAATAAAAATGTCAGTTTACGTTTGATTTATCCAAATTCGTTTAAACGAAGATCGATCGATTGCGTTTTCATGTGCGTTCGATTTTATAAGCACTTAATTCTGATTGTAACTGCAATGTGAAATGTTGGGCCCGTTTGGGACCTGGCCCGAGCCTTTTTGGCCCACTTTTTCGAAAGGAATATGTTGGGATCGGTCTTCGTGCATAACCAAAGGGCACAAATAGAAACTTCACGCTTTCAAATGAGCTATAGCGTAAATAAATCCGCTCAGCCAAAGTTGATTTGTGCGTGTATAAGAGATGAGAAGTAAAGCCCTCAATTTTGGAAACAACGGGCCTGGCCGACTGAGACTGGAAAAAGACCGGCCCGGCCGTTTAGACCTGTTTTGCCATTGCGAAATATAGCTTTTTAACGTTCGTTTATTTTTACTTGTACTGTAAGTTTGAAAAAAATAAGTTGCTAACGTTTGATAAGTTGCTTGGTTGTGGAAAAGGGTTATTTACACAATATTACTATAATATAATAGTCCGTATTATTAACTAACTATTCTTAGAATTGCTTTAATACTAATATTTTGGTCCCGCCGCACGATTCGTTTTCAAATTTTATTAAAATATACTATAAATATCTTTGTTGATTTGATATATGGAAACTCAGATGGTGGGACAAATAAATGGGTGACCGCCGTGAATAAGGGGTAATTGTAGAATTGATGGCAGTTTTCCCCCACATCTATGTATTTTGTCATTTGTTATTACAGTTGGTCCGCTTCCAATTCTAGTCAAGATTTCAAGTATTATGACACCAATTAAAAAGTACGACTGATTTTGTGTTTGTATCAAAGCTGCATTTTTTCATAACAATGTGGTGGAGATACATGTATGCCAGTGTGTGAAAAATATATTATATTTTGTTACTTTGGTCGAAAACGTGTTATGCTTTTCTGTTTATATTACGCATTCTAAACGCATAACTGAGCTTTTCATAACAGGTAAAATAGCACTACTAGAAACAATAGTTACTTATTTAACATTACACTGACACATTTTCTAGCCTTAGCTTTAAGAAAAAAACAGCTATACTTTGGAACTAGTGCTGAGGCAAACAGCTGAGAAGAAAATTTTTAACACGAGCTGTTTATTTCGCTATTTACTAATATTGTTATATAGTAACGAAACGAGCAGGGCCGGGCCTGGCGTAGTAATTTTACCAAACGGGCCGGGCCTACCACTTCATCAAACGGGTCGAGCCTTGATCTCGGAGAGCCTAGCCTAAAACATAGCCGCCTTGGCAAATGGGCCGGGCCTTGAAATCCAGGCCAGTTCTCACCTCAAACGTGTACCCAGAAAAAGAAATTACAGGCATTGTGAAATTTCAGTACTGTCACGGCTAGTAAGAATTTTTCACTTCGATCGTATCACTCACTTAGAATACAATAAACTAGTAACTCTATATAGATTACAAAGCGTAGTGAAGCATAGGTACACCTACGCCTTTTGCGTGCACAGTTAAGCAGCTCTCGATAGCATACTTCGGTATGCTATTTGTGGATATCACACAATACCACATAAGTTCAATCACACTACATAGTTTTTAGAACCCTAGCAATGAGTTTCCTATGTCCCAAACCCCCAAGTGCAAGCTACCAGACTTCCGGATGAGGAATTTTGGATCGAGGAACCATGGGGGCGCCAAACCGCCGTACACATGGAATAATGGGTCGCAGAGCAAAACCAACACCGGCAATGAGTTTAGCATGCTCGAAAACCCCCACGTGAGACTTTTCAGCAGCCCAGGACGTCAGAACAAATTTTCGAATTTTGGGCCGAGGAACCACGATGGTGCTATACCTCAAACAACATAATTCCAGAACCGGAACCTTAATCGAAAATCAACATAAGAGGCATCGGCATTAATAATTTTACTATAAAATAAAACGAACCAGAGAAAAAAATAAACTTGCTTCCGCGAAGGGTACTAAATTGATAAAAACCCCTCCTTTTGACTTCTGATCCAGAACCATTTGGGCGCCATAACCCCTTACACATAGAACCATGGGTCGCAGAGCAAAAACAACACCGGCAATGAGTTTCGCATGCACGACAACCCCCAATTCAGACTTTTTAGGCGCCCAGGACGTCAGAACAAATTTTCGAATTCTGGGTAGAGGAACCACGACGGTGCTATACATCAAACACCACAACTCCAGAACAGTGGCATTAATCGAAAAAACAAAATAAGAAACATCGGAATTTATCATTTCACTATGAAATAAAACCTACCACAGAAATAAACTCAAAAGTTAAGATAAAAATAACCATGTTTCCTGGAAGGGTACTAAATTGGGGTAAATATCCTCGTTTGGACGTCTGACCCCGAACCATGGGTGCGCCATACCCCCGTACGCATGGAACACAAAGCAATGAATTTACCTTGCCCGAAAACTCCAGGTGAAACTTTTCAGCCGCTCAGGACGTCAGAACAAACTTTCGAATTTTGGGTCAAGGAACCATGGTAGCGCCATACTCCCGTATATACATCAAACTCCATAACTCCGGAACCGGAGTCTTAATCGAAAAATAAAAAAGGCATTGGCATTTATCATGTTACTATGAGATAAAACCAACCAGAGAAAAAATTCGACGGTGAAGCTAAAAATAATTTTGCTTCAGTGAAGTATACAAAATGCGGTAAAAACCCCCTCATTTTGACCTCTGATCCCGGAACCAGACATCAAATCATAAACGCTCAGAGATGAACACGGTAAATACCGGTTCGAATGAACCCGAGATCGTCAAAATCAGTTAAATCGTTCCCGACTTATGGCCAATCACGCACACACAGACGGAATTTAAAAGATTTCACCAATGCAATACACAATCTCCACCACATTACACTACGCTCTGACAAAAAAATTTATCATCGGAACGCATATACTTTCTGTTAGAAGCCGTAGCTGTCAAATACAAGATAAAATGATACATTTATAACAAAACACACGGCTTCAACTAATCTCAAATTGATATTTTGTCAACGCTTCCAGGAGGCTGTATCGATATTATAAACCGCATAGAAAATCCGCCTATTACAAAGAATATATTTCGACACGTAGTGCGCTATACAGCCTAACTAATAAGACCACGGGGTGATTTTTCGAACACATGTACACGAACACAACAAACTATAATGTAATGCCTATGCTAAAGACCCACAGTTAAAGCTATTTGGAGAAGCCAGTTGCTGTCTATAAAACATGGTCATATACTTTGGCCAAACTGTTGACACTGTCATAGTAGCGCTCTTTCAAATCTTCTATGGATCTTGATTTGGCAAATGTTTCACGGTCCCATCTATCTTGGATAACAGGCCATCTAAAACGAATATACTGGCAAAAATAAAATTATTATTCCTGAAACATTTGCGGAACTTTATTTTGAAATCGTAGCAGTTTTGAAAACGTTCCTAACTGAACACAAGTAAGTTTTTAATAATAAAACCGTTTTAATAACAAAACACAATACAGCACTCTAAAATAAAAAATTATGCATATCTGTTGACAGGTATTAGGAGTCATCGGACATTTGGTTGGCTGCAGCGAATCACATAGCTCTAGATTTGTACAGGGAAACAGTAAATAAACACAAAAAAACGAATAAACAACATACATTATTTTGCTTCGATACTATAAACACTATTTACATCTGCTTGCAAATACACATGATCACAAACATTTCCGACAGCCTTGGGAAAACGCCATAGAATAATTGCTATAATTGTAGATTTTTTTCGTAGCAACTTTCATGTCATTTAGAAGCCCTGAATTGTATAATGGCAGTTCAAGACGACCAAACTTTAATGACTGCCAATCTCAATGTCGCAAACAACGTTAAATTTCTCAGTCCAATCGAAATATAGGTCATAATCAAAACCGATCGACATTTAATCAAAATAGACCAAAATTATATAAAGTTTAAACTTATTTAAACCAGGATAAACTCGAATGAAATCCAAACAATGTTCAACCGGTGCCGAAAATTTGGTTCTATAGAAAGATTTTAGTTAAAACTTGGCATGATTTGTGGCCGTGACCATAAGTTATAACAAGCTCCACGCGGATTTTTGAAAATCGCTTTCCCGAAGATCAAATTCCTGGTTTTTCATAAGAAACCTAACACCGACATATTGAAAACATTAATTCGCGAAATTTTATAAGGGGGCTTACACTTACACATTGCAAAAATCATTTTTCCAAATATATTCTCTAAGAACATTACTTGGGTTGCTGCAACTCCTCATGTGCATATATGTGGAGTGATACGACTTAAGAAGACCAAACAGGAACAGCAATCTCATGCAGGGAAAGCAATCTTTACAGCAAATATTTCAACGAACGTACGTACAGAAAGCAACCTATGACGACACCGTGCTGGCTACAGTTGGCGACATGTTCCGTACGTATGAAGTTTCAATGTTGCAATTATTCAACTAGCATCTCCCAAGCGAGGATATAACAGATGACCTAGGATTCATTCTTAGTTGTCATTGGCATGGTCAGCAGATACAAGCAGAGAAACCAAGAACGAGTAGAGACGCGACGAGATAAGAGCGATATTAACGTCGTCGACGATCACTCAACGTTGAGTTGAAGCCAAAATATTTAGCTTTAAAAAGAAAAATGTGCTAAAAATGTTTCTACTTTTTCTTCAGAAAAATTGTCATTTCCGGGTTTCCTCGGTTCTAGAGCTATATCCGGTTATTTCCGGTCTTTCCCAGATTTCCCATATTACAAATCTACATATATTAATGGGAAAATGTCCATTTATATATTAAAATTTATAATATGAAATGTACTACACTGATTGTTAACGTCTCAATTGCTGTAGGATGGGTTGCGAATTGAGATGGTAATAATGATGGCTAGAATCAATACAAATGTTGAATAAATTCATTCCGAATCAATTTTTAGCTAAATCAAAAGCTAATGTTTACTTTGAGTAACAGGGTTAATGCAAATTCTGATAAAGTCTCTTTGGAGCTTAAAACATACTTATTAACAACTTATTTGCAGAAATTAATCAAATTTTAACTTCATCAGGGTACTTTTGTAAAGTTTTTATCCCAACTGGGATGTTTTTTCCGAGGGAATGCAGAGAAGTCAAATTTGTACCAGACACGACAACTGTCACAATTTTGGCGGTTTCCACAGTGCATCCTGACATTTTTCAACGCCAGGGGCACCGAAAATAGCCAGTGAACCACCACCCAAATAGTTAAGGCACTATGTTTCCAGCAAAATAATCACTGGAATTAGTTTTCATATTTATTATCTCGGCGCGGCTACAGTGGTTACCGAATACAACAACTTATCTTTAAAGTCTCACCTTAAATCAAATTGTCTACAAAGATCAAACAAATGCTGCGTTTCATCGAAAGTCCAATCGTGGTTCTTCAAATGAGCATCATATTCCGACTGTGAAAAGTCAGAAATCTTTAGCACCTGCACACACAATAATCATGTAAACAAATAAAGCCGTGTACAACTAAAAATGTAAAGTACTTTTCTTACTTTGTCTCGTCTGTTTATGCTATCGTTAGAATGTTTTATGAACTTACTGCAGGATACGGAAAGGTTACTGACGAATTTTTTCTACATCTTTTGATATTAAAAACAATATCTATAACTTCTAAAAAACAAGAAACTTAAATCAAGTCATTTCATAGATCTCATTTTAACACGTTCCAAACGCACAAAACATTTTATAACTTTCTACGACGAACAAAAAACTGATTTTTTTAAATTCTCAAATTGAATTTTAAAAAATTATTCTAAATTTCATAGTCTTTTTTCACGTTGTACGTACCAAACGGTTATCCAAACGTCTGCGCAAACGCAATTTGTTTTAACTGTATTTAGAAACACAGAAAACCTAAACAAAACTTTAGCAGTTTATATACAATTAAATTGAAAAAATATCAAAATTCATTACATTTGCTCCTAATATTTGGCAACAATTTTTATGTCTTTTTATGGTGCATGAAAAGGTTAAATAAATATTATAAGCAATGAGCGCCTACAAAAAGCAAGGAATTCAATCAAACTTCTTGAAAGATTAACTGTTCGTGCTATACTTTTGAGACGTTGGCATATGAGCTGAGTAGGTACTTCTGCTGTAACAAAATAAAGAAAATATAATGATGTAAAAATGGAATCTATTTATTAGATTTGAGTCCACATAATAATAATTAACTTAGCTCAAACTACCGTACTGTTAAAATGTGTAACCGGCGTCGGATTTATTTAATATTTAGCAAAACACTCTTAGAATAGCGGCAAATACAGAGCCATTCATCATGATTTTATATTCTACTATGCATCAAGTCAAAAAATGCGATAATGCGTTAAGCGAGCCAAAGTCATACATTAATCATGGATCACGGGCCATGATATTATGTGGTTCAACACAATTATGGTTTCTCCAATTCAACCTATTCTGTAAAGTTTAATAAAATGACGTTTTGAGCAGGGAATAACCGGAACCGGAACCGTCCATTTAAACCGGATCCGGAACCTGGTCTTCGAAATTTATATATAGTAAAACAGATGATGGAAGAAATGAAGGTATAGTGGATTTAAAATGCATTAAAAATAACTTTTACATTAAACTTAATGTATTGCGATGGTATTATTGCCTTTCTGAAACTTTAAAGAGACTGAGGAAGCTAATAATATTTATTTATCGATCAAGTATGTCAGTTTTTGGACATTCAGAGCAAAAATGTCTTCCACTATACACCATTGCGTATACTGCGTCAAATCGAATGTGCTTACAAAGCTTGGAGCGTAGAATACATACTTTCGCTCTGTCTCCAGTCGCCTCCCTTTACTACACATACGTTTGTTACATGTTCTTCTGTAGGTAACTTAAAATTATTGGTTTATATGATTCTAAGAGAAAATTATAGAAAGGTAATTTTCTGATCAGTGGTCAGAGACACTGTTTAGGCTAGCGTTGGACAAACAGTGCCCGTCAGTTAGATCATGATGATAACTTTCTAATCAGAATGCTATAAATGAGACACACTGTGATGCTGCTCGCACAGTTTCAATAAATACAGTTTATTGCCAAGAAAGCAGTTTCTAGCTGCGTTGCAGATAACGTTAGTTTACTTCAATTTAGACTGATTTACCAAGTTAACAAGCGCACTGGCGGCTGCTTGACGCAATTTATGTTAGCCAAGCATACCTTAAGTACTTCTGTGTAAGCCATGCTCTGTTACCGAGTTGGACCGGTTAAATGCAAACGTATCCCACAGACTTCTGGATGTGTAAAATAGCTGCTACAAGCACCGATCTGGCTTTGATTTAACAAACTCATGCAGGTTATTATGAAAAATTCCTGCTCTAATTATGTGCCTTACTTACGTTTCACACGGCAAATTGGTTAGTTAATTTTTTCTTTTGCTTGGTTGTATAGCTTGATCATTGTATAATATATATTACATATGTTTGGATTACAGGATCAAGAAAAAACGCGGAAAATTTCAAACAAAATTTTTAAACCGGAATTTCGGTTCCGGTATGGTTTTTGCCCTTTGCCGGAACCGCAACCGGAACACGATTTTCGCCGGAATCGGAACCGGAATTCCGGTTACTCCCTGGTTTTGAGATATTGTGGACATCCTTGTTCGCTATAAAAATTAGATAACAATAATCATTATTTTCTTCTCACCCTGTTAAATCGGGCAAATGGATATTCTTTATAAAAATTAGATAACAATAATTATTATTTTCTTGTCACCCTGTTAAATCGCGCAAATGGATATTCTTTATAAAAATTAGATAACAATAATCATTATTTTCTTCTCACCCTGTTAAATCGGGCGAATGGATATTATATATTTATAAAAATTAGATAACAATAATCATTATTTTCTTCTCACCCTGTTAAATCGGGCAAATGGATATTCTTTATAAAAATTAGATAACAATAATCATTATTTTCTTATCACCCTGTTAAATCGGGCAAATGGATATTCTTTATAAAAATTAGATAACAATAATCATTATTTCCTTCTCACCCTGTTAAATCGGGCAAATGGATATTCTTTATAAAAATTAGATAACAATAATCATTATTTTCTTCTCACCCTGTTAAATCGGGCAAATGGATATTCTTTATAAAAATTACATAACAATAATCATTATTTTCTTCTCAACCTGTTAAATCGGGCAAATGTATATTCTTTATAAAATTAGATAACAATAATCATTATTTTCGTCTCAGCCTGTTAAATCGCGCAAACGGATAATCTTTATATATAAAAATGAGATAACAATAATCATTATTGTCTTCTCACCCTGTTAAATCGTGCAAATGGATATTCTTTATCTTCATCGCCTTCCTTAACCCAATGTTTCAAACGCAAATTATCCTGAAATGATGATAAGTCATTATGGACAAAAATAACAATCCTGAAAAAAATACAAGGAAAATGTGCTAACGGGCGTGAATTTCAAGTGAATTCGCGTTATGACCCAATCTGTGTCCACGTTGGGTCTGTCTCGCTTAGAAATGTGGAAATTCATAACACGATAGTAAGTTTAACACGTATAAAAATACTGTGAAAACGTTATTTATACACACATGTTTCAACATATCGGTTCAATAAAGGACCCTTCACAGTACCCTGAACCACAGATTAACTCATGTATGTCCCATCTGTATAGCAATTTATGGGGGCGAACTCTGCATGACCCTGCATCCAATCCGCCATATCTGGGATGACTATTGTTCAATTATTGGCAGTGTTAATACAGAAAGTGATAAGTTTAGCATCATATTAATATAGGAATATATGCATCGGTACATCCTTATGAAGCCACTGTAAATCAATCTTGCGAATAACTGTAAACACTTGTCGCGGTCTCTAGCCATAAAGAACCAGGATCTACACAGCACTTGCCTTGAGGACTACTGAGGAGGTGCCAGCAAAATTTCCAAGGTAATCCTCCCGATTAAAAGGAGGCCGCAAAGTAAGAATTTTTCGAAAGGGAAATATTTTTATTCGCATGAAATGACAATTCACGATTTTATTTACTAATACCTTTTAACTTACCGACCGCGCTGGATTTAGGAATTCAATACGCTTCCAAGATCGCGGTTTTCGCATGCCCAATTTGGCTTTCGCATGTTTATAACCACCCAACGTTGCGCGAGATTCACTTGGAATAAGCGGTGGCACTTCAGAGCTAAAACAAAATTATTAGTCAAACATAAACATATTCATATATAATTACAGTAATATGAATGGGGAAACCAGTGACATTTCCGACATGTTATCCAAACTTAACGCATTAAAATTTAAACATTTTTTATAAAAATTGACCTGTGGAACTTAAATAATGAAACATGTTGAAACTAGGAAAATTCACATACGTCAAAACTTTTAAAGGTAAAAAAATTGTGGGATAATTAACATCATTACAGAATTGCTACCAAAAATTGTGTTTTTTTTATCTGTATTTGCTAAAATTTACGGTGACATCATATTGTTCCATCAATTCCATCGTCGAAGTGGCCGTGACATCAGTAGTTGACACACGTGTGTTCATTTCTAATTTGGCAAATACCAAGTAACTAGCATTGGTTCCGGCGTGTTCACCACTTTTCAAAATCTAAGAATTCATTAAGACTAGTTTTAAAGCGAGGGTCGAACGAAACGAGTGTGGTTTGATTTTTCAGTTAATTGTCACCTGTAACAGATTCTTTTGACGTATATACTTCCCCAAAACCTCTTGACCCCATTAAAAACCCTAATAGCTCACTCGAAACCTATACTATACCTAAACCCATCGAAATCAATGGACAACGCATCAAGTATGTATTCTGGTCTTAAAGCCGCCCAAATTCATACGCTATGCTCAATATATTATTAAGATACTGAATACAGACTATATAATGACGATCTGGTTCATTGACCCTAAACCCACTGAAAACCCATGAAAACAATTGAAATATGCACGCAGTGTCATTGAAGTCATTGTATTCGAAATGACTATATATACCATTTTTGATGCCCTGCACACAATACATAACAAGTAACTCTATCGATATTGCAGAACGTAGTGAAGCATATGTACACCTACGCCTTTTGCGTGCACAGCCAATCAGCTCTCGATAGCATTCGTCGATATGCTATTATGGATATCACACAATACCGCACAAATTAGAACAAAACTAACACCGGCAATAAGTTTCCCATGCTCAAAAACCCCAAGTGCAAGCTATCAGCCTCCCAGGCCGTAACGGTAGTAAAATTAGGAAGTTTGGGTCGATGAACCATGGCGGCGCCATACCTCCGCACCCATAAAGCCATGGATTGCAGAGCAAAATCAACGCCAGCAATGAGTTTGCCATGCCCGAAAACCCCCATAACTTTTCAGCTGCCCAGGTCATCAGAACAAATTTTCGAATACCACAGGGGCGCCATACCTCAGACCCCATGAACCGGAGTCTTCATCGAAAAACAAAAAAGAGGCATCGGCATTTATCATTTTACTATGAAACAAAATCAACCAGAGAAAAAATCGAAAGCTAAGATAAAAATAACCTTGTTTCCGTGAAGGGTACTAAAATGAGGTAAAAACCTTTATTTTGATCTCTGACGACGAAACACGGGGCGTCACACCCCCGAACCATTGAACCATGGGTCACAGAGCATAACCAGCACCGGCAATGAGTTTCCTATGACCGAAACCCCCAGGTGAAGCTTATCGGCGGCCTAAGACGTCAGAATCAGACAGATCGTATCCAGCGTGCTTGATATGCCATCAAAGTCAAAGTTACTGCACAACTATATGTTCATTTTAGCAGGGAACGCGTATAAGTAGGTTTTTAAATATGTCACATTACCCTACAAAGTTAGAAACCACTTTCAGATTTCGTTTAATGCTATGCGACGACTGGCTTTATTCCCAGCTTTACACAAAATTTGTACACAGCAGTGCATTACATTGCGGCGTCTCATTTTTAGCAATCTTGTGTAGTTGGACAGGTTTGGTACAGTTATTCGTCCGTAGTAGCACAACACCCCCACCCGTCTCTCAGGCATTGATGCGTCATTTTTCTGTATAAGAAACGTTCTTGTTGCGCGATAACGTTAGGTTCCGTTGGAATGCACACACAATAGTCCGGGCGAAGCTTCGCATAATTTTCTACATCCGCCGTCTCACCCATATTCTTGAGCTAGGGAGATAAGTATCGTTGTATTCAGCATTGCAGACATAATGCGCATTAATGCGAAAAGCAATCACATACAGTACGCGCCAGAAATGATCGTCGCATTTCGAGCGAGTGGCTCGCTCGCGATTTTTAGACTATTTAAGTTAATAATAAATTCTATTTTTAGAACTAATTTATTTCGAGCGAGTCTCGAGCGAGCGACTGTCACTTTTGCCAGGTACTGTTCGTATGATATTGTAGTCCGAGCCCACATAGTATTTGTTGCTGAAGGAGTATTGGCCTACTCTACACCATCACTTGCATACATTCTCATGGTGGTTGAGAAAAATGGTGTCAGAATGTTGACAACGGAAATGTTTTCGCCTAATATTATCAGTTATTTTAGAATCTGCGCTTTACTGTGCATAAAAAAATTTAGCACCTTGTCTGCACAGTTAAATAAATTCACACTTAAATTGAATAGACACGTTAATTCTGATATTCCGGCCATCCTTCGACACTTTTTAACCAAATAATCAAAACAACGATAAATATTTCAAAAAACTCATATTTCAAAACCCATTTATAAACACATTTATTCATTGCTGATTACTGACTTATAACAGTTTTGTATCATTGCAGCTGACGCAACTCACGCTGCCTGAATTTTTATCTGACTTGCTCATCCGCTTCCCTGGAGCTGAAAATTGTGTCCTCCGCCCCAACTCTATGCTACACGCAAGCACCAAACCAAGCTATATATCCCAAAACTACAGCATGGCGCAGGTTCAGCTGTCAACTCGTACAAAATAAACGCAACGATAATGCATAATCATAAGCTATTCAAGAGATATAATGCATTGGGATTGTGGAACAAGTGACGGCGCTTGGTAGGGTCCCATCACTCTGTCCCGCGCAACCCAGTCAAAGTCAACGCGATTAGTTGAACAATATGTGCCTGAACTTATGGCTTAGTGTCCAATGTTACCCACCATGTGGGTAACGCCACCGTGGGTAACCTTAACGATAAGAATAAATCTATCTGAACCATATTCGAGTACATACTGCTGGCCTGTCCACAACCCTCCGAAAAGTGGGGTGGGGGACTTTGGGGGGGCCCCCATGTTCATTCTCGGGGGAAATTTCAAAGTGGGGGGGGGGATAAATTTTGCTTAAAAATACAAAATATTTCCATATTTTCATGCATTTTTACTACTGTGAACGTACTTTCAAGCTAAAAAAACAATATTTTAGCATAATAAATAGTGGTAATTAATGTTCAAAAAATAATTTGCAAACAAAAAACATAAATTTTCAGACATAAAAAATTTTTGGAATTAGTTGAACATGGGGGTTTCGGCCGAGTGGGGGGACGGACATGGGGGAAAATCTCACGAACATGGGGGATTTGGAAAGTGGGGGGTCCCACCCACTGTGGACAGGCCAGTATTGTTACCCACCGGTGGCTAACACGGTGTTTTCGTTGTTTTCCAAACCAGCATAGCGAAAATACTTGGGTGGATCAAAGCAATTTATTCAAACGAGCCTTTGTTATGAGAATTCAAACACCTTACTGTCCAGATTATAACGACATATCAGCAATTGTCGTGCAATGTGTTAAAGATTTTCGTGTACATTTTTGATCCGATGCCCATAAGACCAGTTCAATCTCTAAAAACGCTAAAAATGCCCCACGTTGTCAAAATTACAATGCATTCAACTGGCATGGGATTTAAAAGATTTTGAGCAAAAATTTATTGGAACAGAACAAAACAATGCCATTTTCACAGAAACAATTTCGCGAACATTCATTAATCCAGGGAAAAGTAATTCGTGATACAGCCTGTCAGAGCAATTTGAGGAAACTCGGCGCGTAGGCAAAAACTATTTTGCTGCGCTAAAGCTTACTTCTTGTCATTGTACAACAGCGCATATAATTCTCTGTGCATTCCTTCTGGACGCTTTAGTGTTTCGGAAGATTTTTTCTTCGTTTTCTGAAGTTGTTTACAACACTAACAGCATAGGTAATAAAAAAACTTTTAGAGTCACATATCATCCATCTATTCATGCTAAGTGTAATGCTGCCATTACCAAATCCAAATGGGCTCGATATAAGAAATAAAATCGTGCCGCGGCAGGCGAATCCATAAATCCAAACCTAAAATATACCAGCCAATACAGCAAACATTGGACGGCATCAAGAATAGGCTATATATAGGTTACTCAATGCGTTGGTTTAGTTACTTATAGTCCAAAAAGAATATTAAGTGGCTTTCAAGCGGTTTAGAACCGACAAACCCGATTTATCTTCATGGGTTGGTGGGCTAAATATTTCTTTCAGGATGTCATGTCTGAACAAAGAATTTTAACGAAATATCATGAAAAGTTAGTCAATAGGCAGATTTTTAAAATAATACACTGTAAAGTTGATGATTGTTGCGGAGATTTCTTAATTCAAGTCACAAACTTCAGGTACCAGAAACTTGCACTTTTTGTCAGAAATCATGTATTTAGCCAAGCTTTGAACTTTACTTGCAGGTTGGGAGCTTTTGGACAATCCCGCATCTCCGGGGTCCAAGTGGCTCTGGCGAATCTCACGCACGTCCATCTAAATTCCAAAGATATGAAAAATATTACAATTTACGCTGTAATCTGAACGAATTAGCGTTAAGTATAAATTGAAATAGCACGCCAGATCGACTATCTCGGTTAACCCTATTTAAATAAAAAACTGTTATCTAAAATATCGTCGATTCCGTGTGTTACTATTTGCGGTACATTGGTGCAAAAGCATCTTGCAAAAAACGTTAGTTTATATCTCAAATCCTTAATACAGTCTAAAATATAGTTGTAGTAGCGAATAGTAAAGTCATGCATACAGCTTTTGAATTCTAAATAAAAGTTTGAAATTTCAGGATATGGTTCTGCATTATGGCATTAGGATATGGATTATCCGATATATCCCACAGTTTTAACCGGATATGGTAATCCATATCACTGCCCTTCACTGAACACTACGGACAAATATAATATATAAATGAAATTCCAACGTTTAACTCAATCTCGCGCTTTGGGCCTATAAATTCTTAGAGTCAAATTTTATGAAAAACGTTGTTGACGTAAATGTGTCCAAAATTAACAACTCCAAACAAAACACACATAAAAACCATTAACAATAATTAACCTTTTTGTCGGGATTGATAATGGATTCCAAATTCACAGGACTGTCCGATGTTGTCGCTACATTTATTTCGAGTATATCACGCACATCTGAGTGAGCCATACCGCAAAGAGTGCGAACGTTAATATATATATATAGCATACAACTTATACACGGAATCCACTACAAAATGCAACACTGTTTATAGAAAAAAGTTGAATTCTGAGTGGTACGTGAAATCGTGGAAGCGAAGAATTTTACTAGCCGTATAATGCTGAAAGTTAACAATGACACTCTGACCCCAAAATTCGCAAATCAAAGTTAAATCAACTTTAGCATCACAAACGGCAAACCATGACAACAGCAGTTGTCTTTGTGCCGTAAGCTAAGAGCATTAACTAATAAGCATTTTAGCGTTAACTTATAAGCATTATACTGTGGTAAGAGTTAGGGAGATACAGTATATATTATTATTAAACTGATTAGCAAAAGTGTTAGTAGCCGTTGAAACTGAATTAACATGAAGAGCGGTGATAGGGAGAGAACGTCCTAGGAATGTCAGATTTAGCGTCACCTTACGATACCTCCAAAACACGTTTACCAATAATTTTGAATGATTTAGTAACATTTTTGGGATAGTTTTTAGCTTACGCAAGCTCACACTTGAAATACTTTTCAATTTCCCTTTGTATTAACGTCATATATTCACTAATGCTAATTCTAAAGTTCCGATACGGATTTGCAATCGGTATCCGATTTTACCCATAAAACTCTTTTTGTTTACTTATGAGTGAAATTCTATTTTAAACGGTCGCGCAGGAAAACTACGTATCATTGTTTGTACTAATACGTTTGAGGACATCATAGCCGAAAACAAGAGAGAATATAGAAACCTAGATTAAGACCCGAGTAACGTGCAAAATTTTCAACTAATATCAGCCTGTTTACGATGCTCAAGAACATCTACTGCTAATTGTGTTTCACCAAGAAACATGACATCGCTCAGTTTCACCTAGTTCGTGGATCACCGCCTTAATAGTTCCAGAATCTAAATTGCGATTAAATGGAGACGGATCGCGTAATTTTCTGATAAGTTTGATTACTTCAGATGATGAGCTACGAGTAGCTGTCATTGCAGCAAAATTGTTAGAAACCAAATAGTAATTGAAAACAATATGAATGCTGTGTGCGACGTTGGTACGTAAAGGTACGAATGCAATAAATATTTATTAATATATAATGCGTGTTAAAGTTGTGTATTATAAATATGCATTATTATACCATATTAATACGTAGGTATATATAAAATATATATAGCGTAATTTACGCTAAGAAACTAAACCTAAAAACAAGTTTTAAAGAAAATTTTATAGTATAAAAAATAGCCGTTACGCCGTGACATTGTTTTCGCTTTCTGTCATTGTGTACGTAAACGGCTTGGATGATGAGTCAGCGGTACTGCAGAAGGTGGCGAGATTTTTCACAGCCGACTGCTGTTGTCCGTTTACCTAACGAAAATGGTGCATGGCAAGCATCTCTGATATGCGGCACTACTGCAAAAGCGAAACACAAACTTTGGCATTACAAAACACTCGTTTCGTGATCATTATTGTGGAAATTTTCTATTTTCTTTCTTTTATTAAGTGTAGTTCAACCGACAATGGTAATTTTTTGACCTTAATTCTAACCAGGATCGCGGAACGAAGAATGTCAGTGCTGTGTTGTTGATGAGGTTCCACGACCGGTATTTCGTCCCCAATCGACCAGGGGACAGATGACGTTGGACTGAAAACACAAACGGACGAGGCAGGCAGCGCAAATGTCAAAGCTCGGGCAGTGTGCCTGAGACATGGAGGAGCCGCTTAAATGTCTCAACATATGGGGCGTTGACCACATTTGCGGGACCGCGTTCCAGGGCCGGCCGACGCGGAGAGCGAAGCTGTGAAGACGAGCATTCACACAGGCCCGCGGCTTGATGATTTTGAGCGAATGCCCGCGCAAATTATTTTCTTCGGCGAGGGTCAACAAGTGACGATAATCATAGTCCACAAACTCCCGGATGATTTGGAACGTGATGATGAGGTCCGCTCGGAAACGGTTTCCAAGGTTTGTAGTGACAGGTAACGGAGACGGTCCGGGTAACCGATATGCCGATGCCTCTGACCAGCCAGGTTGTCCGACGCTGAACATTTGAGCAAGTTTACATCCCGTCGGAGGTATGGTGAGCATGCCTGGCAAGCATATTCAAGCTTGGGCCTGACTAAAGATCGGTAAAGTAGCAAGAATGGCCTTGTGTCGAGTAGACCAAAAACGCGCCAGAGCAGAGAGAAGACGCGATGAGCCTCTGACGCGATTTTGCGGCAGTGAACCGACCATTTTAAGAATCATGAAATCATTTAGCCAAGATACTGTTCGCTGTCGCTAGATGGAATAATTTCGCCGCCAATGTCATATGGATAGTCCGGGTTGTTGCGGCCAAAGTGTATAACAGCGCATTTGGGGATGGAAAAAGACATCTGCGAGTCCTGCGACCAAATCAAATCCTGTGTGTAGCTCAAACTGGAGAGCAGCGTGATCGTTTGCGGGATCGGACTGACTAATGCGGTTCAGAAGACACATATCATCGGCAAAAGACCGGATATGACATTTGATATTGTCAGCCAGGTCATTGATGTAGAACAAAAATAGCGTCGGCCCGAGAACTGAACCCTGAGGAACTCCACAGAGCACTCGTGTCGGAAGCGAACATGCTCCGGAGACGACAACTGTTTGGCTGCGATCGGATAGGAAGGCACTGATCCATCGATGGAGCGTACCGTAGATACCATGGCTACTGAGTTTGGCCAAGAGCCGCTGGTGCCGAACCACATCGAAAGCTTTTCATAGGTCCAGAAGTATGCTATCAGCGCAGCTCTTGGTGTCGATGTAGGGGGTAATAGTTTCGAGATAACTAGTTGAAGCGTTGTGGATCGGTTGCTGCGGAATCCGAACTGTGTTGTACCTACTAAAGAGCTCATGAGTCGATGCGAACTTCATGCATTCATTCATTCTTCTTTCATTCACCAAGCAAGACGGCGACGCATGTACCACTCATAGATAGCCCGCTCCTTGGCCTGCTCAGCAGGAGTGCGGTCCGGCTTGAGGCTAATGCTTTTAAAGCGCGGATCATCACACGACGACAGCGCTCTAGCCTTGTTAAGGATGGCGGTGACAGAGGACGCCTCGGAGAACGACACTTTGAGTGCCTTGGGTCGCAATGCACCAGACGCCGTAGTTTTGCTCTGGCCTACACAATTAATAAAAGTTACATTACGCAACTCCGGATCAACACCCATGGCCAACAGCAGGCTGTTAAACAACTCCTTATCCGGCACTGCTACATTTTGGCGATTTACCATCGGATGCATATCAAACGCGAGAAGATTGAACTTACGCCGCTCAAGATCCTTGAACTCACTCAAAGCTTTGTCAACCGCAAGACTAGCCGTTTGGCTGACGACGTCTGTCGGTGCCTTTGTAGGAGCGCCGTCGCTCACGGGGTGACCCCAGGTCACGTCACCCTGCTGCGAGTCGAGTTTGGTCCGAATGGACTCGACCGTGTTCGAGAGTGACTCCAACGCGGACTCGAGCTTGTCGCAACGCTGCTCGTTTGCGTTGATTCCTACGAGCAGTTTCCGTGCCACCGGATTGCAGCTAATGCAAAACCAAAAAACATTACCGGGATTTTTGACGAGTTCTTTCGCCACCGTCGGGTTGATCGTCACGCACCGAGCGTGGAACGTAGCATCACACTTTGCACATGGCAGCCAAGTATCGTTATTATCGAGCCGAATAGTGCCGCCAGAACAGCAATCCGTCGCATGGCATATGATGGGATCATTTTGTCCACCAGATTGCGATGACCGAAGCGTACGATTTGCATTTGCCGCCATTTATATGCAAGTGATAATCAGTATTTAGTCCAATATACGGGATAACTAACATCTGAATAAACTTTTTAAGTAACTTTTAAGAATTTTAGTAACTTCTTGTCATTGTAATGTTTATTCAATCTTTACGGCTTAGGTGTTCAACTATGAATTTTTTGACAGAAATCGGACAGATATTATACATATGCCTTTTATAAATATATGACAATATAAAATTTATACGTGTATAAGAAAATGTTCAACATGTTCACTGTTGTTAAAATTTAAGTTGAAATAATCAAGAGAGTTTTGATTTCATTTGATATACAAAGATGTGATAATCAGTTCCGTGGTAAGCAATATATCTCATAAGAGCGTGTTTCAATAGAATAACCGATTTTTTAAATAAAATAGTATACACTAAGAATATATTATTGTCTTTTCTATATAATTGCCATCCGAGTTTTTGTGAATTTCTGATATGCTATTTCTAGTAATATACCTTTAATACTGAAAATAAACTAATAAATACAATTAATTATCTATTATAGTTAATTTATATTATAGTAATGGTAAATACGTTTTATTAGTTCTCTTTAGTGATGATATCAAGTTTTCTTACATTTATGCAGTTAGGGTTCGAATTTTGCGATCCTGAAAACGGTTTTCTTGTTAGGTATTCTTGGTAAGGTACTTTGTTTCCTTTTATCATGTTCTGATCTATTATATAGTACCATCTTTAAGCGACCTCTTACACATATATAGGTACACATTAACCCGACCCACGCACAAATATATACGTACACTGTGACTCCGCAGGAGGTTGCCTGCGACATTTTTCAGGATCCGAGGTGGCGGGATTGCAAGGCAAAGTAAGACCTGGCAGAGTGGATGTGGCAGACCAAAGAAAGAGCAGCCCATGTCCTAAACGTGAACCTCTGGGTGGGATTGGTCTTTCTACCTTTACGGCACCTTTTTACCACCCGTTGGTACCAGGCTGTCATAATATGGGCTGCTCTATCGTCGAAGGCTGTGACATTGTAAACGTATTCTTGGGTGGCGCCTAGTTACCGGAACTGGGTCTTCGCGCAAGCCTCGCCTAGGAGTTCTCCAATGTACAAGCCGGGGAAATTATACGCTTAGTGGGCTTGGCGGTTATGGTCCAACACCCAAGTTCTATTTGGGAAAAATCCTCTGTCATGTGTACCAACAGCAATAACACTAACATTAAAATTTCTTTAGATTTTTCAGGCCTACGAACTCTACGAATTTCTCAGGTATAGTTGCAATGCAGGTGCATGTATCCGTAAATGCATGATGGTTACAAAACTGATATCTCAAAAATTACGCAATAAGTATAAAAATCGTTATAGCTAAATAATACGTACATATGCGGGCCATACTTGTACTCAATTATTCATGTTAATTGTTACTAGTGCTTATTCTAGTGCCTACTGCTGTATAGTTGTTGTTAAGTTTTTCCATATAATCTGTTTCTTTGTTGCTAACATACACTGCCGTGTGTTTTGAAGACTTTTCATTTAACTTTTAGTATCAAAATTTTTTGGGTGATAAATCTCTGTGTTATCGATCCAGTTTGAGCCGATTCCAATTATTTTATAAAGTTTTGTTATTTTGCTGTAAGGTGCAAGTCACGGGTACTCATGTAATTATTTGGCAGTTTGGTTATACTCAATTTACCGAGTATTACTTATATGTGACTTAAAGGTGCTGGTCATTTAGTACATGCCGACATTACATTTAATACATTATGTACTTAGTAAAACCACTCAATGTGGCAGGGCCGCTGTGTTCATTTAGCATTTGCCGACTCAGACCTTGACAGGTAACCTACCGGTTAAACGGCTACCAAAAATTCTGGTTTAATGCAAATTTGGACACTTTAATTTAGTGGGTTAATCTTTGTGTATTTTTAGACGACCTGTACATAATACTAGACCTGGCGTGCTAGTGCAATTTTCTCATGTTATTGTAACGCTCAAAACTGTTAAAGTGCGTATCTTTTATTCATTTGTTAAGACATGAAATTGACTCATACAGTGTAATTTTTACGCTTTAGCGTACATTATAGCCCTCATCCATTATAAAATTCATATGGAAAGGAGGCCTAGCTCCAACCCCTACCTTAACCCAGGCCGCTTCGCCAGGCTAAGACAGAGTTTGGGTGCCTTCAGAACTATTGCAGTTCATACACCTCCATGTTCAAATTTACGATCATAACTGATCCAAATGCTCAAGGTATTTGTCATTTTTACTCTTTAAAATATTCACTAACTTTTGCACAAGTTTGGACTAATAAATGCTACGGGTTAGTTACTCGAATACGTTACCGTAGACAAACTCAGTTATCACTCTGGTGTACAGAAACTTAGCGCATGCGTACTCAAGCACGTTCTGATAAATAGGAAATAAGCTGTATAGCAACCTACTCAGGTACTATACAGCAAATCCAAAAATTTGTGAAACATTTTACGTAGAAATACTTATGTTACAATTATTCCTATCTGTTATTTCAATGGTAAAATTTTCGCTTCTAAACCATACCTAAACATTCTTTACAAAAATTTTTAAATTCTAACCAGCAAAATTTACTCTAAAGTAGGGTTGTACCGGATAGGAAAAAGGCCGGATACCGGATAATCCGGCCTCCACTATCCGGCCGGATACCGGATCCCGGATAATAGAAAATCGGGTAACTCAGCTCTAGCTAGGTGTGTTACCGCCTGAAAGAACGAATATCTAAATTAAATCAAAATTTCTTTTATATATATTTCAGGAGCTACGTAGTTAGTTTTAGTTTAGTAAACATCATATTTATTGTATAATGACATCGTTGTCAGCTTTTATACTCTGGAAATATTTCTCTGTGGCAAATCCGACGGACACTCATGCCGAATGTGGAACCTGCAACAAAATGATTTCACGTGGAGGAAAGACATCAAAGGATTTTGGGACCTCTGGGTTGAAAAACCACTTGCGACAACACCCCTTAGTCTTTTCGGAGTTTGAGGTGCTTTCCAAGAAGGCAACCACAGAGCGTGCCAAGGCAGTAGAACCGAAGAAACATCAAGCAAAGTCGTCAGTTTACGTACCAACGTCGCAGACCCATGTACTTGAGATAATAGAAGCGTTTTCTGTCGTTTGCCTGCGATGGGATAAATCTCCAGCAACAGGAGACTGACATGTAAGAATCGAACTAGAACGAATAAAATAAACGGCAGACCACGGCACTTCACAGCGTCATAACTCATCTAGCGCACCAGAGATGTGGAGGCGGCGTTTAAAGCTACTTAGCGAGGGCGCCGACACAACATAATCAGGCAAGCGATTCCACGGGCGAATGACGCGCAAAGCAAACGAATGTAGACGACAATTTAACCGCGCGCGCGGTTTGGCAAGTGCCATACTGTAACTGCGAGTAGGATAACGTTCATCGTTAGCAACTGTAAAAATTTTCTGCCAGTCGTAGTTGATTAAGCCATGCAGCAATTGATATGTCAAAAATGACATCGGCTCTATGTCTTCGAGTTCGAAGAGACTGTAATTGAAGGTATTGTAAACGAGCCTCATAATTCATGCCGTAGGTGCCGCGAACAAGACGAGTTGCCCTTCGTTGAACTTTTTCAAGCAGTAAGATATCTCGTTGCAAATGAGGACACCAGGCTTGACAGCCATACTCCAATCGTGATCTTACAAGTGCTCTATATAGTAAAAGAAAAGGTTTTTTGTCCATGTATCCGAAGGTTCGAAATAATATGCTAATCAGTTTGTGGCAATCAGTTGCCAATCTTTGGCAATGCAGTGAAGCTTTAAGATCGCTAGATATAGTGATGCCCAGATATTTTTCAGCATGTGATGATTGTATCAAGTCGTTGCTAAGATAATATAACAGTTTTGGATTGTTAAATCCATAATGCAAAACAGAGCATTTGTTTACGCCAAACTGCATTAGCGAACGATCCGCCCAATCAGAAGCAGAGTTCAGATCGCTTGCCAGAAGTTGATGGTCTGCATCAAAAGAACTTGGTCGAAGGCAACGCATAATACACGCGTCATCAGCAAATTTCCAAATATTACTCGAGATATTATCGTCCAAATCATTGATGAAACAGTTGAAAAACACTGGTCCTAGGACGGACCCCTGTGGGACGCCACTTTGGACGGGTAGAGAAGTTGCATTAATTCCATCAATGGAGACATACTGAAGTCTATCAGAAAGAAACACACTACACCAGTGTAGTAAATTGCCCGAAATGCCATGCGCAGCAAGTTTACTTAATAAACGTTGGTGAGGGACAAAGTCAAATGCTTTTCGCAAATCAAGAAGAATGACGTCAGCACACAGTTTATTGTCGATGAAACCAGTGAGCGTTTGCATAAAATCGATTAAATGAAGAGTAGTAGAACGCTTAGAACGAAACCCATACTGAGACTCACCAATTAGGTTATGACTATCAAAGAAAGAAGTCATGCTAGATTTAACGATAGATTGAATAAGCTTACAGCAAGATGAAGTTAAACTAATTGGACGGTAGTTAGAGGAGACAAGCTTGGAGCCAGATTTATGAATAGGGATTACTTTTGCAAGAGACCAATCTGAAGGAATGCAATGGTGTAGAAATGATTTGGTAAACAAGAGCGATAGTGGTCTCGCAAGAGCATTGCGACATTTGAATAATATAAGATTGTTTATACCGTCATGGCCAGGTGACGCACATTGTTTAAGCTTATAAATGGCAGTTGCCACAACAAGAGGATTAAATGAGACATCAGTTAACCTTGCTGTGGTGCGTGAGCTAAATTGTGGGAAGTCAACGGGCTCGGATTAAAAAACAGCAAAAATATTGATTATATAAACATTGTAGCAAAATCACCAGGATGCTCAACAAGAGTGCCATCAGATCGTTGAAGATTTAGAGAAGACTTCGATTTAGCAGAAACATGTCGCCAGAAAAGCTTAGGATTACTATTTATTTTGTTACTCAAACTATTCAAATAGAGCCTCTTAGACCGCTTAACTTCGATGTCACCTATCAGGTTAGCATCTCTATAGCTTATCCAAGACTATTCGTTTTGATTACGACGAAAATATGCGAAAGCATTCTTTCTGCGCTTCAAGGCTCTCCAGCATTGATGATCTGCCCAAACAGGACGCCTTCTTTCGCTGGAATTTGTACGAGGAACAAAAAGCTGTATTGCACAATTAATAACACATCGGATCTCATTCCAAATAGCTTCAACTTCTTGAGACTCAATTACATTGAGGTGGGAGCTGACATAGGTGACAAATCGTTGCCAATCAGTTCGCTTCCAACACAGCCTATCAGGACCAGAAATAATGTGGTTTATTTCGAAGGACATACAGAACAGAATACCCAGATGATCACTAGTACCAAGACCGGGAATAATGCGAAAATCATCAACACGTTGAGAATTGCAGAATACAACATCAAGTACATTATTAAAGCGGGTGGGTTCATTAACATACTGAGTGAGACCGAGTTCAAAGATGCATGACATGAAATAGTCGCAATGATGCGGCCATGTGGCGTCGATCCAGTTAATTTCGGGGAAATTAAAATCACCGAGAACAAGCAAACAATCATAAGGTTCATTCCTTACAGTTTTAAGAAAATCGTATAGCTCGCCATTGGTTGTTTCGCTATTTGACGGTGAACGATAAACGCAGCAGACTAATATACGTTGTGAATTGCTATGCAGAATACAAGTAGCTACATTTTCATGTCTTCCTATGACACTAGCCGACGAAGGACATAAAGATTCATGAGCATAAATAATTGACCCTCCTCCACGCACAACCCTATCACCTCGAAAGCATCTAAACCCATCTAAGCCGCAGTTGAAATCATTGGAATCATACCCTAGCCACGTCTCTGTCACAACCAACATTGGATCAAGTGTTCGAACGGCGACAGCCGTTAGACATCAATAGCACGATAGCCAAAGCACTGCACAAACGCATTGCCGAAATGATTGCGGTTGATTGTCAGCCGGTATCAATGGTAGAAGACTTGGGATTTAGGCGGCTAATGGAGCAACTAGAGCCACGATACACTATTCCCTCTAGAAAGTATTTCACCGAAAACGTGATCCCAGGCATCAACGAAGCGGTCATTGCCAGAATCAAAACGATGCTTCAAGATTCAAGCGGAATTAGCTTCACATCGGATATCTGGACGTCTAGTGTCAACAACGATGCTTTTATTAGCTTGACGGCGCATTTCATCACCGCCGACTTTGAACGAAAAAATTTGGTTCTTCACAACCGACACTTTCCCGGAGGTCACACAGCAGCACATATTACGGACTGTGTCAATACGATGCTTGCAGAATGGGGAGTGACGGATCCAGTGTTTTTTGTTACGAATAACGGAGCCAATATAGCGAAAGCAGTGAGGGACTTAAACCAGCAGCATATCCCCTGCGCTGCGCATACATTGCAGTTGTGTATTAATGAGGCTCTGAAAGCCCAAAGGGCAGTGAGTGACCTTGTAGCACCGGGACGGCGAATTGTCGGTCATTTCTCTCATTCATCGAAGGCATGTGACAAGCTTTCCAAGCTTCAGCGACAGCTGGGCGTCCCGCAGAAAAAACTGGTGCAAGATATACCGACAAGATGGAATTCAACTCTTCATATTATGGAAAGCTTGTTGCAGCAGAAACGGGCTTTGGCATTGTACTGTGCTGATACTGCACATTGGGAAGGCTTATCGGCCAATCAATGGGACTTGCTTGAGAAGGTTGTGGCACTACTACAACCATGCGAATCAATTACCAAAAAACTTTGTACCAATGACGCAACGGCATCAATGATTGGTCCCTTGAGCCTTGGGCTCGTTAAGTTGATTGATAATGTCGCAGATGATTCGGGGGTGGGTACAATGAAGAATGAACTAATGAGTCTTATCGACAAGCGGTTCGATAGATTCATTGCTGATGTAGCGGGCGGCTTTGGGTGCGCTACACTTCTGGATCCAGCGTATAAGGATGCTTTCTTCACCAAGGAAATTGCGACGGGGCACACCTGTAAGCTGCTTGAAATGCTACAACGCTCCAGAGAGGCTTCTCCCGAAGAAACAAGCATCGAAAATAACCCTACGCCTACAGTATCCAAGAAGCCCAGAAATGACAGCGATCTATGGGACTGCCTGGAACAAATAGCTTCTACGAGCTCCTCGTTACCTCGTTCACAACTTTCTTCGAGTGCGGCAGAGCTCGACAATTATTTGGCACTGCCAAAAGTGAAGGAAATCAGTGCTCTCGAATGGTGGAAATCCCATGCAGTGCAGTTTCCCGAGCTAGCCAGTATATCACGACGGCTTCTTTCCGCACCGGCAACTAGTGTAGCCAGCGAATGGCTATTTAGCATTGCTGGAAATGTTCTTAGCGAAATGAGGAACCGAATGAACCCTAAAAATGCGGAGGTATTGATATTTCTTCACGAAAATCTCCGTCAGCTCAATTTTGAATATTAGCCTACATCAAAGTGATACGGCTACGGCCTCCAAAAGGGGAAAATGAGTTGCACCCTTTGCCACTGGAGCACTGTCCAACTGTAAATAGTCCAAAAATGAATTACCTTTTTTAAACTGGTGCCGGGAATGGTGTTTCTAAGCATCTTTCATTTCACAATACTGTTGAGCTACGATCTGCATTTCATGGGCGCTCTTTGTGCGTTCGACTTGTCACTTTACGACGTTCTGCAATTCTTCACCATTGAGGATGGCCTGCTGCTTCGCTGTCGTTCATTTCAGGGTGGATATGGCTGCAAACCAGGAAGTTGCCGCTGGCAATTGGCACGTGCTGCTGCGCTGCTGTTCCTTGGACTGCATGTAAGTAGAATAAACACAGTGGAGCAGAAGATCGACACCCAGATAGTTGCAACTATTAGGCTTTCAGCGTTTATGAAATAAATAACTATCATTGGTTGCGCTAAACTAAAGTTCTGGTTGCTTTTAGAACCACTTTTTGCCAAATTCTAATTTAATTTGCTTTTTTAAAAGTGCAATATAGCTGGGTGCCGGTTTTCTGTTATATAATTATAATGTATTAATCTTCACATAATTGTTTCCATCATTATACGTATATACCTGCAGCAGGTCATTGTCAATGATCAGGAATGCCTGAACAAGCCCGAAACAGCAAAGATAGCCCATGTGGTGCAGATCGTCGTGCAAAAGTATTGTGAAACGGTCATAATACCAAAACGTGATTACCATTAGCAGTTTCAAGGCTCAACGAGGTATTTCATGGCCGTATCGAAATCGATTCCCGACAGCCAAAGGATTAATGTACATTTTATGTGGCTGTTTGGACTATTTTTATACAGTTGGGCATTGCTCCGCGTTGACATGTGATAAAGAAAAAAATATCCGGTATCCGGCCGGATACCGGATAGCCAATTATCCGGCCGGATACCGGTACATCTCTACTCTAAAGTTATATATATTTTACCCGGGGCTCGTTTCTTGAATACGCCACGGTAAGACTACTATTGGCATGGTTACTCTACGACGCCCAACCAGAAAGATCTTTTTAAAACTTTAGCTCATAAGTGGTTTTTGGAAACCATGGCTGATGGGCGTCAAGTGCACAGAATCAGACCATGATGGAGTTTTTAATTTTTGTTCCTGGAAAACTTACCTACCAAACTTTGCACCGCCATTCCTCCATCCTTTCGTATTTTCGTATATCCTTTCGTATTATTTATACTTTGTAGCCGATGGCCCTGGTATGTATCTATAAATATATCTTATAAACGCACAGCTGGGGGACACCGAGTTGTCTGTAAGCTGTGTTGCTTTAATAATAATGTGCAATAATAATAGTAATAAAATATATTTTCACCCGATACCTAGCGCTACGAAACGCTCGCTGTCTGTCTAATCTCGCGGTCGCCAACATTTGCATTGTGTTCTCGTTCACGCAACCACCTTCAATATTTGTTTTCAAATTTCCTGCTGTGGCAAGTTATTGAAATACGCCACAGCAGTCCAAAGTTAAGGGAAAGCTATAATAGTGTATTTACTTCCCTTGAATATAAGTAGTGTGAGTATGTAGTTATTGAGCGGAGCTCGGCGAAGCGTTTTTATTTTCTGTCTGGGAGTAAAAAGGTCGATGTCCGTCCGTTCGTTCGTTCGTTCGGTCCGACGGATCGCAAGAACCACTGAACCGATTTTAAAAAACTTTTTATGTTTGAAAGCCTATCATGTCAGAGTGCGCACCTGATATTTTGATTAAAAAATTTTGAGTGGTTAATTAGTAATTAGCTAATTAGTTAAGCTTATGCAGCTAAAATAGAGAACTTTGCAATATTTGTGTTATTTATTGAAATAGAATCGTTTAGATCAAACCACTATAGGTTTTTGGGTCGAAGAATTCAAATATAATATTCTTACCAATGATAAAGCCCTATGCAATATAGTTACAAGAATATAAAATTGAGTACATTCGTAATGCCACAGCCCAAGCTCCGCTCACAAATGTAGTTCCACAACCGACTAGTTAAATTAGTGACACATCCCTATTGTTAATCACTTTGAAAAGTGCGTATATTGGTTTAGTTTAATTTAAATTACACGACCAGTTCACTTTATTAGTTTTGTAGTTTTATTCTCACTAACTGTTTGGGCAGATGCTACACTTAACCTCAGCGCCTCTGCCCGAAGCAATGACATGTCTACCCCGGAACTCGCGCACTCTCTAACTCGTGGTAAAGGGTGTCTCCGACCGCTGGTAGACCGGTCCAGCCCTTTGGTGGCTCCTTTCCCCTTATTCTTGATTTTAATTATATTTTGGTTACTTTTCGAACTCGCACTTTACTTTTCCCCTTCCCATTTGGTAACCATTGGTGATGTCGGCGAACGTTTTCGGTAGAAACGCACCAAAGAGAAGACCGATAAACCCACAGCTTAAATCTAAGTCCTTAAGTTAAGGTAATTAAATATAATTTACAGAATGTCTGCGATTGCGATGCTTTTATCAATCTCACAAGACAACTAATAAATAGATAACTTAAGCCTTAACTTAATAGCATTAGAAAAAAGCCAGCAATGCAAGCGTACGAATAGTGTCATACAAAAAGTGAATTAAATATAGCTTGGGTTCAAAGTAAAACGCAATCCAGTAAAGAATCATATATTGATAAGTTATGCGGTATATTACATTTTCTGAATTAAAATAAACTTTTTACCTCGTGTCTTTGGGTGCCGAGTTTCTTGAACCTCGGACCACGAAATCTTCGGTGACGAATTCCTTCCCCATTTAAATACCCATAGTCGACATAAAAATTATTCTTTATTATTATTACAACCCCATCCACATTCAAACAACATTGTTATATGTTTTAGACTTTATGGGGTAGGGGTTGGATGGGGATTTTTCCTTATGTCGGCTATCGGTACTCAAAAGGCGACGGGATTCGTCATCGGAAGGATTGTGCGGTTCGAAGTGTGGTCAGTAGAATGCCGGTGGGACGTAAATATGGCGCGCGCCCTTCTTTGCGTGATCAGTATTTATGCCTCATCTTTTGCGTTGCGGTGTGTACCTTACTCGGCTCGATCACTCTAGTTCAGATACTTGAACACCAAACGCGTAGTTAACAATGTTTCTTACAGCACCAGATAAAAGGTTAACGCACAATATTGAGCTATTATTATCCGTTGTTGTGACACGATATTTGACTATTGATTAATCAGAGTCTTTGCTCGTAGCCTTTAGCTCTCACTATCCCTACGTCAATACGCTCACTGATGACTGAATTTTGATACCGGCTCGTTCACACCTGTTGAGTTCCTGCACGCTTTCCGGCCACTAAGCAATCTAGGCGCGTACCTAAGGCTACTAGCGTTCTCTTTAGGTTACGTGCTATTTTTCTAAGCCTCTTGTGAGGTTTGTACGACCACCGCCAGATGACTGATGGCGCACGTTTAACTGAATACCTGTCCTAAGTTCCTAGAATAACGCTGGCACGATCTTTATTTAGATGGTTACGCTTTGAGTGACAACCAATTACTTTTAGGTTAGCTATTACGTTACTAAAGCTCTTGTGTGCTCATACAACCGACCCCCGGATGGTTGGCCGACTGCAGGGTTAATTAATTACCTTAACAGGAGCCTTAGAATTACGTTAATAAATGCCGGTTATATTATGTTTGTAGCAGGGAATAACCGGAACCGAAATTTACCGGAACCAGCAACCGGAACCGTCCATTTAAACCGGAACCGGAACCAGCAACCGGAACCGTCCATTTAAACCGGATCCGGAACCGGAATCTGGTCTTCGAAATTTATATATAGGTAGTAAAACAGATGATGGAAGAACTGAAGGTTTAGTGGATTTAAAATGCATTAAAAATAACTTTTACATTAAACTTAATGTATTGCGATAGTATTATTGCCTTTCTGAAACGTTAAAGAGACTGAGGAAGCTAATAATGTTTATTTATCGATCAAATATGTCGGTTTTTGGACATTCAGAACAAAAAATGTGTTCGACTATACACCATTGCGTATACTGCGTCAAATCGAATGTGCTTACAAAGCTTGGAGCGTAGAATACACACTTTCGCTCTGTCTTCAGTCGCCTCCCTTTACTACACATACGTTTGTTGCATGTTCTACTGTAGGAAACTTAGAATTATTGGTTTATATGATTCTAAGAGAAGATAAAAGATAGAAGGTAATTTTCTGATCAGTGGTCAGAGACACTGTTTAGGCTAGCGTTGGACAAACAGTGTCCGTCAGTTAGATCATAATGATGATAACTTTCTAATCAGAATGCTATAAATGAGACACACTGCGATGCTGCTCGCACAGTTTCAATAAATACAGTTCATTGCCAAGAAAGCAGTTTCTAGCTGCGTTGCAAATGACGTTAGTTTACTTCAATTTAGACTGATTTATCAAATTTACAAGTGGCTGGTGCTTGACACAATTTATGTTAGCCAAGCATACCCTAAGTACCTCTGCGTAAGCCATACTCTGTTATCGAGTTGGACCGGTTTAATTCGAACGTATCCCACAAACTTCTGGATGTGTAAAATAGCTGCTACAAACGTCGACCTGGTTTTGATTTAACAAACTCCTACAGGTTATTATGAAAAATTCCTGCTCAAATTATGTGCCTTACTTACGTTTCACACGGCAAATTGGTTAGTTAATTTTTTCTTTTGTTTGGTTGTATTGGAGCTTGATCATTGTATAATATATATTACATATGTTTGGATTACAGGATGAAGCAAAAAACGTGGAAAATTTCAAACAAACTTTTTAAACTGGAATTCCGGTTCCGGTATGGTTTTGCCCTTTGCCGGAACCGGAACACGATTTTCGCCGGAACCGGAATTCCGATTACTCCCTGGTTTGTAGTGACCCCGGAAGGTTGGTAGGCTACTTATGCTGAACTAAACAGTAGCGGTCGACTAGTGAATAGCTGATGTTTGATCAATGTATGCCCCCGGATGGTTGACAATACTGGTGTTTCGGTTATGGGATACCCGAGATTGTGGTCGTTCGAATCCACACCCCTTACTCGCCCAGTCTTCTCAAGACTAGTATTACCTGATTCGTCGGCGCCGGATGACTGTCAGACTAACAAGCAACACTACTAAATTATTCGAGACCCAACTGTACTCTCCGCTGGTTACCCCTCACTCGACACTTGAGGCCGAAATTTGTAAATATTATTAGAATTGTTAAAGCTAATACAGTACCACTCTTAATAAGGAGTTATAAAACCTAGGTATGCTTTTTAATTTGGGAAACTAATATAATTAAGATAAACTAGTAAGATTCTAAGATACCTATGTGTGAAGTATTATACCTAAGCGCCAGAGAATAACCGGAACCGGAACCAGCAACCGGAACCGTCCATTTAACCCGAATCCGGAACCTGGTCTTCGAAATTTATATATAGTAAAACAGATGATGAAAGAAATGAAGGTATAGTGGATTTAAAATGCATTAAAAATAACTTTTATATACATTAAACTTAATGTATTGCGACGGTATTATTGCCTTTCTGAAACTGTAAAAGAGACTGAGGAAGCTAATAATGTTTATTTATTGATCAAATATGTCGGTGTTTGGATATTCAGAGCAAAAAATTTCTTCTACTATACACAATTGCGTATACTGCGTCAAATCTAATGTGCTTACAAAGCTTGGAGCGTAGAATACACACTTTCGCTCTCTCTCCAGTCGCCTCCCTTTACTACACATACGTTTGTTGCATGTTCTTGTGTAGGAAACTTAAAATTATTGGTTATATGATTCTAAGAGAAAATAATAGATAGAAGGTAATTTTCTGATCAGTGGTCAGGGACACTGTTTAGGCTAGCGTTGGACAAACAGTGCCCGTCAGTTAGATCATAATGATGAAAGCTTTGATGAGATACACTGTGATGCTGCTCGCACAGTTTCAATAAATACAGTTCATTGCCAAGATAGCAGTTTCTAGCTGCGTTGCAGATAACGTTAGTTTACTACAATTTATATAGCCTGATTTACAAAGTTTACAAGCGCACTGACGGGTGCTTAACGCAATTTATGTTAGCCAAGCATGCCCTAAGTACTTCTGCGTAAGCCATGCTGTTACCGAGTTGGACCGGTTAAATGCAAACGTATCCCACAGACTTCTGGATGTGTAAAATAGCTGCTACAAGCATCGACCTGGCTTTGATTTAACAAACTCCTGCAGGTTATTATGAAAAATTCCTGCTCAAATTATGTGCCCTACTTACGTTTCACACGGCAAATTGGTTAGTTAATCTTTTCTTTTGCGTGGTTGTATAGGAGCTTGATCATTGTATAATATATATTACACATGTTTGGATTACAGGATAAAGCAAAAAACGTGGAAAATTTCAGACAAAATTTTTAAACCGAAATTCCGGTTCCGGTATGGTTTTTGCCCTTTACCGGAACCGCAACTGGAACACGATTTTCGCCGGAACCGGAATTCCGGTTACTACCTGCTAAGCGCCTTTCTGTGAATAAATGTCCAACAACGCCACTTCACCAATTAAAGTCCAGAATTAAACACTACTCCGTGCAAGCCGTGACAATAAGTACGGAAACGTGAGTATAGGCGTTTCGTTTAGCATAGAATGATTACGGAAACCGAGTATAGGTCTTCCTTTCCAAGAATAATGTCGAGGAAGCCGAGTATAGGCCTTCCTTTTCACTCCAGAAGATTTCTAGGAAAACCGAGTGTAGGCGTTTGCTTTAGCCAAAATAGGTCGCGACTATCAATAATATAATGGTACGCAATTCTTTGCGTAATAAAAGCTCAAACCAAAAACACGGTTAGAAAGCTGCCAAACGCGAATCGAAACTCGCATAGATACTTAGTTATAACAAACGCCATTCTCTAATGCTATCATAACTCATAACGCCGATATAATGCTATGATGACATCGAGATATTATCTAAGTATCCCATGTGTAAAACAATACAATTAAATGAGGAATTGTATAAAACTATTGTAGAAACTACAGTTCTGCTATTTTGTTCTTCCTGATCACGGAACACCAGACAAGCAACAACCAGACAAAAACAAAATTTTCTTAGGTATAGGTTAGATAGATAGATAAGAGTTTAGATGGGGTATAAAAAGAAACCTGAGTAGGCCAAAAAGGCCCTTTTCAGCACCCCAAGTCCTAGTAAAGTTCTATTCCGTAATACACTTCGCAAACCCAACAATTCTAGATAAACTCAATTTATGTCCATCCTCTTGATCCAAAGTCTCAGTTCCGAAGAATGTCTTTCGTAAGTCCCTCAAGGCTAAGCAGTTCATTGTCAAATGTTGAGCAGTCTCCGGCTCAGTTCCGCAGAATGTGCACAAGTTGTTATCCAGTAAACCTATTCTGTATAAGTGGGAATTAAAAGTCCCATGTCCTGTCAAAAATTGTATGGCTATTCTCATACGGTCTTTATTCAGTTTCCAAAGGAATTTTGATCTAAATTTATTAGGTTTATCAAAGAAAACCCTAGTCTGTCTACAATCAGTATTATTAGTCCATCTCCTACTATGTTCTATAAAAGACCTTTCCTCCAGCCACGTTTTAATTACAGTAACGCTAATAGGTACATGAGGTTCCTGTCCTAGAGTCTTTATATTAGACCCGTGCCTAGCTAATTCGTCAGCTATTTCATTACCTAATACTCCGGAATGCCCTTTTACCCAGCCCAGAGTCACCGTATTGTTTCGACCTAGTCTGTTAAGCCACTTCACACACCCAAGGGTGCATAGTGATTTAACCTGCCTTTTCCCGAGAGCCAGCACCGCAGCTTTACTATCACTAAAAATACCTATCTTTTTATTCTTAAATCTAAAACCATCTGTTATCATGGCACATCTTTCGATGGCCAGCACCTTTGCCTGAAAGACAGTAGTCAGGCTACCCAGGGGGAATGATTCACTTACTTCAGCCGGTATATATACCTGCACCACATCGCCTGAGACCATTCTCAATGACCGACCCATCCGTATAACAAAGCAAGTCAAAGTCAAAGCAAGAGAAACTAACCCCCAACCATCCTCTACACCATATACAAAACTTACAAAAAAAACAATACCACACCCACCCAACCCAAAACCCCCCCAAAACTCATGCATAATATCAGCCCAGTCATTACAACTCCAATTCTGTTTATGTCTTATAGAGCTAATAATATCACATGGTAGGTTCAATAAGCCTCCAACATTCTTGGTCAGCATATGCATATGAGCAGATGAGCCCAATGCATGATTGCTTTGCCAAAGGCCTAGGTTCTTAAGCCTTATGTATTCTTTAACCGCACTTTCTTTGATTAAGATATCAATAGGCGGTATACATAAAATTGTCTCAATGCCGCGCACCGGTGTAGATCTAAAAGCACCAGTTATCATACGACAAGTCATAGCTTGAACCTTTTCTAACATTTTTCGATAAGTAACCAGTTCAATCCTATGCCACCAACAAATTACCCCATAAAGGAGTGTTGGGAGAACAACTGTTCTATAAAGGAAGTATATAACTTGAGGACGAAGACCCCAGTTACTTCCAATAAACCTCTTAAGAGCAAAGAGAATTCTAAAGGACTTAAGCCGTGCTTCTTCAATATGAGTCTTCCAAGTTAGACGATGGTCTAACCATAGGCCAAGATATTTAACCTTATCACCGAACGGAATAACTGCACCTCCAATGCGAATATCCGTTAGGCCGTCCAACCTTCTTTTCCTTGTAAAAATTACACCCTTACACTTTTGTGCATTGATAGAAAGGCCTCTAGGACAGCACCACGCATGAAGCTCATCCAGAGACCGCTGAAGTCTGTTGCAAGTAGTTCTTAGACATCTTGAAGATGTCAGAAGGACTAGATCATCAGAATATCCTACGCACAACACCCTGTTAACATTAAGTCTGTTAATAATATCATTTACCACTAGACACCAGAGCACGGGGGAAAGAACACCTCCTTGCGGAAATCCCCTGTTCGCTCTGACCGCCAGTCTGGCTTGTCCCTTTTCAGCTACAATAACTCTCATCCTCAATAATTTATGAATCCAAGTTTTGATGAAATTTGGAATACCAAATTCATCCATGCTTTTTAGAATGAACTCAAATTTTGTGCAGTCAAAAGCTCCAGTAATGTCTAGGAACACCGCAAGAATAAATTTGCCAGAAACCATTTCCTGTTCAATCCATGCCGTAGTATTCTGAAGGGCAGATATGGTACTCCTTCCTTCACGATAGGCATGTTGATTATCATGTAATTTGGACTTGCTCAAGATGCCATGTATTATATAGTCTGACACCAATCTCTCAAGAGTCTTCAAAACAAAAGATGACAAATTAATGGGTCTAAATGCCTTAGGCTCAGTATAGTCATCTTTACCCGGCTTTGGGATAAAGATGATTTTGGTCTGTCTCCAAAGAACTGGAATATAGTTAAGTCTAAGGCTGGCCTTAAAAATCCTTTCCAGCGCCAAAAGTATTGCTGAGCCTCCTGATTTAAGGAAGACTGGATAAATACCATCAGGTCCAGGAGACTTAAAGTCTCCATGACGTCCTAAAGCCCACTTAATCTTCTCTAAATCAACCACCTCGTTGATGTAAGTCTCTATATTGGGTATCCTTACCAGTCTCCCCAAGTCATGTCGTCCAGTTTCATCCTCAGAGGGAGTGGAACATGGAACATGAACCTCCAGGAGTAGCTTTAAAATATCTCTATCACATTCTGTATAAGAGCCATTAGGATACCTAAGCTGGCCCAGAATCGTCCGATTTATCCTGCCAAATATCTTGTGAAGCCTGTTGCACACGGGAGTTTTATGCACTGAATCGCAAAAAGATCTCCACGAAAGCCGTTTTCTCTTTCTAACAAGCTTTTTGAATTTTGCCTGAAGGGAGTGGTATCTATTCCAAGATCTATCATCACCATGACTCATTGCCATCCTATACGTTTTCTTTACCTTTTTCCGAAGTCTAGCTAATTCATCATTCCACCAACAATTCTTATAATTACGCGCGCCCATAGAGGGACAGCTACTTTCCGCCGCCATATTTAGAGCGCTTGTTAGCATACCAACCGCCAAATCCAGCTGTTCACAATTATCAATATTGATACTGTTCAACTCAGCTAAGTTTTCTCTCAGTATGTCATAAAATCGCATCCTATCAATACGTCTAACATTCAATTTCTTCTCAACATGATCAATGCCAAAGTCCATACTGAATTCTATAAACTTATGGTCTGATCCCGAGTAGTCCTGTATCACATGCCACTGCTTAATATGTCTTTCTAAACAACTGCTAGCTAATGTGACATCAATCACCTCCGACCTATTCCTAATGACGAACGTGGGGGAACATCCCTTGTTCACCACACATAAGTCCGTTGTCAATAAAAATTCTGCTAAATCAGTCCCTCTTCTGTTGTCATTTGTGCTACCCCAAAGTCTGTTGTGAGCATTAACATCACATCCAATTACAATCTGTAAATTACTATTGCCTGAAAAATCAACTAGTCTAGTCAAGTCATTTCCTGGCAACCTCTCAGTCGCGTCATAAGGCAGATATAAGGATGCCATCAACCACTCACTATAAGTGTCCAAATCAAATGCACGTCCCCGTATCCTGACAACCGTACAGTCCCTATTTGTCAAGGGTAGTATAGTGCTAACAATAAGTCCAGCAGAAGTACAAATGCAAGTCCTGTTACCTGTACAAGTCTGATCATAGACTAACCTACCATTGCAACGTACTGGCGTGGGCTTCCCCCCGTAAGGCAGGGCTCCTGAATCAGCACTATAAACTGTCCTGAAAGCTTATTAATTCTATTTTCTAGTTCTATGTGGTCTGTTCTTGAATGCTGACAATTAATCTGAAAGACTGTCAAAGTCATTTATAAATTCATTTTGATAGTTTTTCAGTGACTATCTTGACTAACTTTTTAATTTACTGGTTGCTGGGGCCAGGTTCTTGGAGTATGTCCGGCTTAAGTGCCGAACCCGCTGGAGCCTGCCCCAAAGGTCTATGAAGATCTGGATCGAAGAACTGGATATAAGTCATCTCATATCTCAGTCGTCCACCTTTCTGTATAATGAGATCACGGATTTCAGGTAGAACCCTGAAGCCAAATATCCGTCCGTGTTCTCTTTGTCTAGTAAAATAAGGGCACCATTCGGGGACCCTTAAATCAACTGAGTTGCGAATATCAATCTTTCGTTTCACCTCTTCCGGGTCCTCAGGAGGTAGTCTTCGTCCCGAAGTGGGGATGAAGGTAGCGATCTTAACAAGATCAACCTCAGAACTGAGAAGAACCTGCTTATGTGGACACTCAGGCATCCTATTCCAGTCTTCAATGACATTTTTCAGAAATTGAAGAGTTGCTTCGTTGTTACAGGTAACCCTGTAAAAACCTCTAGTAAAGCCAGAGTCCTCAAAATCAAGGTCTCTGGCATTTGATGCTTCCTCTATCTTTGCTATCAAACGTGCAGATAGTTCATCTATTTCCTCATCTGTCATGGGCTTCATCGGATTGGCCTTATCCACAATCACAGCGTCTAAGGCACTAGCCGCAGCCTTCCTATACGAGCCAACTTTAGATGTTTGATGCTTAACATCCCTCTTTGGCTGTTTTTGTGCCGTTTCAGGCGTACTGCCTTCATGGTGCACCGTTCTTTTTCGGGCTTGCTTTTTAGCTGCGCCAGACTGGCCATGCCCTTTCTGCGCAGGAGCCTTTCCTTTAGAATTCTTTTTGTCGACCGTAGTCGTTCCTTTTTCGGAAAAGTGTCTCATTTTCTTGGACACATATTTACGTGTCTTTTCGACAACAGTCCAAGTGTTCTGGTCGTCAGGACAAGCCCCCCCGATAAACCGGGTACAGCAGGCGTGTCCGACACAAGTCCGGACGTAGCCCCCACCCCCGATTCATCGGGTACAGCAGGCTGTCCAGTCAAAGTCACTGTTCTCATCTTTTCACTGATACCCGAGTGGGTATCAGTGACATCTGTTTCAGGGTCAGTCGCAGTGACCGACCCAGTAGCCCCACCCACAAGGGGTACCACCACGACGCTGCTGATGTGGCTGTTGTTGTGGCCGCCGCCGTAACCACCGTTGTTGTTGTTGTTGTAGGTGTAGCCAGACCACCCGGGGGGCCACCTACGAAGCCCCCAGGCTGGGTCCCCGGAGATTGTGAGGGCCCCATTGCCGGGTACCGGGACGCGCTTATTTTTATCTTTCATAAAATGTAAAATGACTGAAAAATATATATAGAAAATATAAATTACATATATATTACAAATATATAGATATACGGAATAAGT
>JASANE010017839.1:0-36220 GCA_030248225.1 Trileptium ribeirensis
TATGTTATTGTACTTCGTTCAGTTAGTGCTCATGGCGTGGTAATACGCGTAACTAGCTACCGTTGAAAAATTTTATTAAACCATAAGCGGGTGTCGAGAACACCCTGTTGTCAACAGTGTGTCTGACACTGTGTGGGGTATATAGGTTCCAAACGTTGGGGACATTATAACGTGAACGCCGCATAACCATCATCTAAAAGTCTCCGTACGATGACCGTACAAGCATGTACGGTGGGCGTCGGATTATACTGTGGGACTACAACGACGGAGTTATGGTCGTATGTCCAAGTCAAGCTGAATGGTGTAGCATTACATCCTGAAAGACAGTAGAGCCTAGCGTTGGCTCGCTGCGGTTGGCAGACACCCGCCCCAAAATTTGGAGTTAAGCTTAGCATAGAGCACCTATGACGACCTTGTTTTAGGCTTAATCCTCTGACTCAGGACTAGTATGGGCTACATGCATATAGCTTGTTCCCTCATATTGACTTTGGCCATATATACTTTGGTGGCTTCTGGGTCGCAACGCGCTGGTTCCTCACACAGCTTTACCAAATTGTTTGAGCTCAGATTTCGTTGAGGATTTAGCCTAATAAAGCCTAGCCTCATCTTAAAACCAATGCCAAGTATGTTACAGTGACTGACTGACCGTGCAGTATACGTACATATGTAGATATTTTACTCTGTTTGTCTAATCTGCTAAAAATCCAACAGAAATAAGCAATCTAAACTCGTATAAAATAGACTCACAGTCTTCCACCCCAGGAAAACATTAATTATGTATTATTTGGCACGAAACAGGGTATATAAACCAAAGATTTTAAATACCCAACTATAATGACTTTTAAAATGAATATCCTATAAAATATCGGCAACATTTTTGTCCGTGAATATTCTTCGTATTGATAAGGACAATGCGCGCATAATAAATATTCATGGAGACTGAGTTCTGCAAAAAATTAATCTAAATAGGTGCCCATTGGGAGAGCAGCTGGGGTTGAATCTTCTAAAAGCTCAGACCCAAAAACTAACCAGTGGTTTTATCTCTAAAATTTGTCTTTCAGACAAATCGATGACCATCAGTACTTTAGCCAAGGCTCAGACCTTATTTGCCAAAGTTGACCCAAGCACGTTTGTTTGTTTGTGAAGGTATCTTTTTCAATTGACAAGGTAGTATCCAGATTTCCCTCTAAATAGTCAGCTTCAAGATATAATTTACAGGCCAGGACTCAAAATTTGTAAAACGCAGGAAAATATTCGACGTAACCGCTTTAGTCAACAGGGTAAATTTGAACCAGCCATTTTATGCTCATTGTTGAAAAGGAGCGAGCAAACCGAGATGTGTTTTTACACTCGTGGCATGAAGGGGAAAATAGTGAAAATTTGTTTTTTGCCTGTTTCTGTCACAGTATAAATTATGGGTCGATGGATTTCGATAAATTTTTTTATTCGATAGCAAAAGTGATAAGGATATGGCCTTTAGTTGAATTCGAACAGCTCCTGCCCCATCTTCAGGTGTCAAAATGGCAAAACATGTTTTTTAACAGTTTTAAGAGTTTCTAAGAGTTCTTTGCCTAATTTAGCAATACCGGTACACATTTCGCAGCCCATATCTCGCGCACCGGTTTCTCGTCGGAAAACTAACAGTCAGAAACAGAATCAGCTCATCGATATCTGCAACTTTGCCACCGACGACACACTTTTTATGGGAATACTTTGTGGGCCTCTGTGAGCCCAAATATGGCCCGTCGACACTTTTCCAGTAATAACGATTTTTCTAATTTCGGCATGTTGTTGCTTGTTTTAAGCGAAATACGATAAAATATGACGGTAAGCTGAATGCGATGGTTTGGTTGTATACAGCTCAGCGCGAATATTTCATATCTTTTCAGTTTTTTTCAATTAATTTACGGTTAATGAACTCGATTGCCAAAATGCAGTCTGTCTTCGGTAGTTTGTTTACGAATTGCGCACAGGGCATCAAGAATGGTCTATATGTAGCTTTTAGAAATGCTGAATACGATGGTTCAGTTATCTAGAGACTAGCACAAATACACTGTACAATTTCATTTATGACAAGTTTAGGGTCCACGGTTTTAGGTTTTTCAATAAGTTCAGGGTTACATAGATTTTAGCGTAGTATATACAAAGTGCGTTACAAGTGATTGCACAAAATTACCACTTGATGAAACCACGCTCGCTCCGTTTCAGTTTTTGCTTGAGAGTAACTAGTTAAGCTGCCTACTTACATTCAAGATAAGCTTGTCGCTTAGCAATAACTCGCGTATCGCTGCTCGGATCGATGTATTTGAGCATCGACAGGGGTTCGGCCAATACGCTTGGATCGTCGTGTTCGCCTTTGACTACTTCTTGAAGCAGAGTTCGAGTGCTTGTCTGAAATAAAAAAAATTCAAAAATTCTCTAAAAATGTATTGAAGTATATAAGAAATGAAAGTTGAATGCATGGCAACAGCTTGTGAAACATTTTCTCAATGTTCAACATGCGCACACAGAAGTTCTACGGTCGGCGAATTCCAAACTATCGCCAAAATAGGATTAAAAATAAACAAAAAGATAAACGTCATAAAAAGCGCGTAATAAATAAATATATAATAAACGTAATATAACCTAAAGTAAAATGTAATTGGTACTTTAGCATAATACAAAATTTCTGTAACAGGTAAACCAAAACATTGTTAAATACACAGGACACGTCGCAAAATGTTCATAAATACTGAAACCCAGCCATACCTGCGAAGCATCTACGAGTCTTCTATTTCTACAAAGCTGTGCGATTCAATACAAAAATTGCCTATTTCCTCTAATGTGATGCACTAAAATGACGCAGGTTGGAAATATGAGTTATATGCGCACACGCTCAAGGTCTGAGGCACCAGTGGGTAGCTGTGTTCTGGGGGCACATCGGGCTTCGATATCACCGAAGTAGTTCAGCCGGTCGTTGGGGATTTCGACGCCACAGAAGGATACTCAGCCTTTTTATGAGCATCTATTGCTATATATTTATTGCCTTCATTGCAGTATGATTTTTTGCTATTATATACAGCTATGTAGATATCATGTGTATTGGCAGCATTATTGCATCGTATATTAGGGTCAACTACCAAATTTGTATTGTCACCCATTACATTATATTAAACTAGCTGAAATATGCTGATGAATTAAAATGTGCTAGCCATTGAACGGTAAATGCTTCAAGTGCGGGAAGACTTCAAAGCTTTAGTTTGTTAGTACTATTCAGCTTAAGTTTTAAATATATTTTTTCTTTTGTGTTTGTCCCAAAATGATTGATACTAAGGACGTTATTAACAGTGAACAATTGTAGTTATATCTTTTCATTTAAAACAACTTTGAATCCGTGGATTTCCCAAGTCTAAAACTATAATTAATTTGGTAAAAAAATTTGAATGATTTCGTTATCCTAAACTCCTATCCTGAATTTAAAGATTAATATGTTCCTCCTATTTTATTGTAACATGTATACCTGGGGCAGCGTTCGCCAAGAAATCGCTTAATATTGTGACAGATACAACACTAAACCTTTCATGTCACTAGGTCCAAGTGGACTTAATGCGGCGTTCACGGTATAATGTCCCCACTGTTTGGAACTTTTCTCCCCTGTAGTCGTGACCCTATCGTATAGACAGTCAGGGTGACACCCATACTATAAATCAATTTCCAAGGGTGTAGGACACACCCCTATCTTCTACATTTTTCTTTATCTTTGAGTAATCGACCTAATGCGGTCGATTACTCAACTGTTCTGTGTAGTTTTTTCTAATTCTCGATGTTTGTATCTAAGCAATATGAACGTTGATGAAATAGTGCCGTACACTGTCAATAAATCTGCAATTAGACACGATGTGCTTGACACTGCCGAGGAATTGCAAAAGCGCCGGCTTGAGTTTATTAAAAAAATACACCATACACAAATAAATTCATGTATGAAAGGTTAACTAAAATGCGCCATAACATTGCGTTACGTTGTTTTGCAAATAGTAAATTTTCTGCTTATCGTGTTATCCCAATTTAGTTTGGATTCGGCCGGCGAATTCCCAACTACCGTGAAAATTGAACTTTGAGACGATGGTTGAAAAATGCAAACGCAAAACCAATTACAAATCTGACCGTAGCTATGTAACAATATAATCGATATATAATTTAGAAAAGAAACGAATTTCGTTGGAGAAGTTGATAACGCAATCGTTTGCATGGACATAGCCAAAAGTAGTAAAAGACACAACTAGGTGACTATATTATTGCAGCAAAATAATATAATGGGTTAGACTTCTTTTTTTCATAAAGCTGCGGGGTTCGGTAAAAAATTACATATTTTACTTGAATTTAGTCCAATAAAGGCCCCCCGGTAGTTAAGAAAATACATTAATAACTTAGATAATTTTTGGAGATTTACATTTTATATAAACTGTAATTGCAAAGCTATTTTGCAATGACTGGGTATAGGTGCAGAACAAAAGTACCGCAAATGCTTGCAATTTTGTAAATAAAGCGTGTTCAATGTTAATAATATTCAGCTATAAATAACTATTTGGACTGACGATGTTCGAGCGACGAACAACATCCATTTTTGGAGATTTACATTTTATATAAACTGTAATTGCAAAGCTATTTTGCAATGACTGGGTATAGGTGCAGAACAAAAGTACCGCAAATGCTTGCAATTTTGTAAATAAAGCGTGTTCAATGTTAATAATATTCAGCTATAAATAACCATTTGGACTGACGATGTTCGAGCGACGAACAACATCCATTTTTGGAGAGTTACATTTTATATAAACAGTAATTGCAAAGCTATTTTGCAATGACTGGGTATAGGTGCAGAACAAAAGTACCGCAAATGCTTGCAATTTTGTAAATAAAGCGTGTTCAATGTTAATAATATTCAGCTATAAATAACTATTTGGACTGACGATGTTCGAGCGACGAACAACATCCATTTTTGGAGATTTACATTTTATATAAACTGTAATTGCAAAGCTATTTTGCAATGACTGGGTATAGGTGCAGAACAAAAGTACCGCAAATGCTTGCAATTTTGTAAATAAAGCGTGTTCAATGTTAATAATATTCAGCTATAAATAACCATTTGGACTGACGATGTTCGAGCGACGAACAACATCCATTTTTGGAGAGTTACATTTTATATAAACAGTAATTGCAAAGCTATTTTGCAATGACTGGGTATAGGTGCTAAACAAAAGTACCGCAAATGCTTGCAATTTTGTAAATAAAGCGTGTTCAATGTTAATAATATTCAGCTATAAATAACTATTTGGACTGACGATGTTCGAGCGACGAACAACATCCATTTTTGGAGATTTACATTTTATATAAACTGTAATTGCAAAGCTATTTTGCAATGACTGGGTATAGGTGCAGAACAAAAGTACCGCAAATGCTTGCAATTTTGTAAATAAAGCGTGTTCAATGTTAATAATATTCAGCTATAAATAACTATTTGGACTGACGATGTTCGAGCGACGAACAACATCCATTTTTGGAGATTTACATTTTATATAAACTGTAATTGCAAAGCTATTTTGCAATGACTGGGTATAGGTGCAGAACAAAAGTACCGCAAATGCTTGCAATTTTGTAAATAAGGCGTGTTCAATGTTAATAATACTCAGCTATAAATAACTATTTGGACTGACGATGTTCGAGCGACGAACAACATCCATTTTTGGAGATTTACATTTTATATAAACTGTAATTGCAAAGCTATTTTGCAATGACTGGGTATAGGTGCAGAACAAAAGTACCGCAAATGCTTGCAATTTTTGTAAATAAAGCGTGTTCAATGTTAATAATATTCAGCTATAAATAACCATTTGGACTGACGATGTTCGAGCGACGAACAACATCCATTTTTGGAGAGTTACATTATATATAAACAGTAATTGCAAAGCTATTTTGCAATGACTGGGTATAGGTGCAGAACAGAAGTACCGCAAATGCTTGCAATTTTGTAAATAAAGCGTGTTCAATGTTAATAATATTCAGCTATAAATAACTATTTGGACTGACGATGTTCGTGCGACGAACAACATCCATTTTTGGAGATTTACATTTTATATAAACTGTAATTGCAAAGCTATTTTGCAATGACTGGGTATAGGTGCAGAACAAAAGTACCGCAAATGCTTGCAATTTTGTAATTAAAGCGTGTTGAATGTTAATAATACTCAGCTATAAATAACTATTTGGACTGACGATGTTCGAGCGACGAACAACATCCATTTTTGGAGATTTACATTTTATATAAACTGATTGCAAAGCTATTTTGTAATGACTGGGTATAGGTGCAGAACAAAAGTACCGCACATGCTTGCAATTTTGTAAATAAGGCGTGTTCAATGTTAATAATATTCAGCTATAAATAACTATTTAGATTGACGATGTTCAAGCGACGAACAACATCCGTTTTTAGCTTAAAGCCTTAATTTTGCTGTTATCATGTGGGTTTGATTTATTGACTTACATGTTGTGTGTGCACCGGTATCGCTCAGATTTTGATACTTTGCAAATCGTGTGTAATTTTTGTAAAGTAATGACTAATCAGACTCATGTAACATTAGGCAGTGTACATTTATACTATTGTGGGGCGTGAAATTCTATGTAATGAGAACGTCAAAGCCACTTTTTTGGAATGTACAAAGGTCATGTGGGATTTTTTATTAGTATCCATATATCTAAGGGTACACGTAACCCTGATGCTGGCGTATGCAATGCCGTTTTCTCAATACGCTGTGCCTAATAAGTAGGCCCTTCCGCATTCGTAACGATTTAACGGCTGAGCTAGTTCCTGTGTCGTACAATGTCTGACAAAGTTAAATCGGCACTGCGGATCGAACCCCGATTGCGTTCTGTGAAAACGGCGTACGCAAACTGTTCAGCTACCTAGAAGCTATTGCTCGATTCCTTGAGAACCCTTGCCAAGTGAGCAAATAACAACGCGCGTGTAAACATACGGTACCGCAACATACTTAATATACACAACGCGACGGCTTGTCGCCTTGCAGCGTGATCACGTAGTGAAAGATCGTCGGGAACGTGATCATACACGCGGGCACGGCTACAGTGCTTAGAATCATAACAATCCCAAACTCACCCTACAAAATCCAACCTCGTTCTAGATGTCGGCTTGCAGCGTGATCACGTAGCGAAAGATCATAGAAACGTAATCATACACACGGCCGAGGCTATAGTGCTCAAACTTATAATAATCCCAAACTCACCATACCAAATCCAACCTCGTTTTCGATGTTATAGCTTGCAGCGTGATCACGAAGTTAAATTCATCGGGAACGTAATACGCGCGGCCACGGCTACAGTGCTCCGAATAATAATATTCCAAACCTCACCTGACAAACTCCATCCGTGTTTTCGATGTTAGCTTACAGCCTGATCACGTCGTGAAAGATCATAGGGACGTAGTCATGCATGCGGTCTAAGCTACACTGCTGAGAATCATAACAATCCCAAACTCACCTTGCAAAATCCAACCTCGCTTTCGATGTCCGCTTGCAGCGTGATCACGTAGTGAAAGATCATCGGGAACGTAATTATACACTCGGCTACGGCTACAGTGCTCAGAAGCAATAAAAATCCCAAACTCACCTCACAAAATCCAACCTCGTTTTCCATGTCGGCTTGTGCGTGATCACGCAGTGAAAGATCATCGGGAAAGTGGTCATATGCACGGCCACGGCGATACAGCTACTCAGAATTAAAAATAATCCCAAATCTCACCTTACAAAATCCAACTTCGTTTTCGATGTCGGCTTGCAGCGTGATCACGCAGTGAAAACAGATGATCGGGAAAGCTCGTGACGCCACGGCGTACAGTGCTCTGAAAAAATCAGAAAATCCCAAACTCACCCTACAAATTTTGCAAACCTCGTTTTTGATATCGGCTTGCATAGTGATCACGTAGTGAAAGATCATCGGGAATGTGATCTACACGCAGCCATGCTAATATGCTCAGCACCACAGCGCCGAATGCGACCAGACGTAACTGCTTCGAGCGTTCTTCTAGACCGATTCTGACGAACGTCTTCTCGAAGATGGAAAAACAAAAAAATTACTGCAATATTCGCGATAAATATATATAAAAGCAACTCAAATTCGACTTGAAGCCTCGCACAATTTTGGGCAACTGTAGAAATAAATTTTGACGACAGCGAACTATCGACACACTTTTAGTTAAGACTAAATTTAAAACGTTCAAAACCTTGCTCGTATAATATGCCTTTTATAACAATATTTCTCGGCTCATAGAACATCGGAAGTTTACTTTGTTTTTATGTTGTAAAGCTTTTACAATTTGTTAATTCTGCCTTGTTGAAGGCTGACTAAAAAAAGTAAAAACAAACAACCAGAACAGCAGAAATTAAACCCAGTACAAAGTCATTTTCAATGATTGCAATACATCATGCATCAAGAATTAAAACTGATAGAAAAAACGTCGTGTCTTGAAGCAGATGCCGACAAAGTCGCTTGACTGTAAAACGAAACAGCGATCCTAGTATCGTTCCTCTAATATATGACAATTTTACTTACGACCCGTTTTTAAATAAATTTAAAAAGAAAGGTACTAATTTGCCAAACATAATTACGTCAGGTATTTTAGGGTAACTCTTTTCTTGCAGTTTCAATCCATCTACCGTTTATCTGGTTACGTGCAATACAGCACACCAATGATAATTTAGTATAACATATGCGTTCGTATATATATACATCCATACAGGTTTATTTTTTATAATATAAAATTTTTTCTAAATTTTGGTATTTAGTTTAGATTAGATAATTTTATTTTACAATACCAATCTATTTTTAGCCAACACAAATGAAGGAAATGATATTTTTCGGACTGTATTTAGGACTGAGTAATTGAAAATGCGCTAGGTTTACACTATCTGCAAATACAGCAAGTGTAACACTGAAAAACAATTATTTAAACACCGTAGCAACAGATACTATACAAGATTTCAAAATTTAGCTGCTCTCTTCATTATTTTACAACAACAAAACAGTTTATTAACAAACATCATACCGATATCCGGAAAGACAGCCTAACAACGTTTGCATCAGACGTTAAGGCTATAGCTCAATATTTATTGCAATGTCTTATCGACTTCCTTGTACCAGAAATAACAGTGTAATCATAAAATGAATACATAGGAAAATTTTTAAACAAGACAAGTTAATAAAGCTACGTTCAATCGAAAAGAAAGTAAATCCACTTACATTCGGTAAAATATCGAGTGACAAAAATATTACATTTAAGACTATTTTAAGACAGTAAATAGCATTTCAAATGATTTCTATAAAAGGTTTCTACTAAATTGTAAAAAACTGGCTTATGTCAAACGTGTTTAAAAGTCTTTTTATGAGTCAGATGATTTTACGGGCGATTCGGCTCAAATGAAACTGGGTAATTATTCCATTTATTCCATTGGATTGGTAGCTGTCGCCGCAAACCTATGTTTGTAATAGCTTGAAATGTTTGTATACCATATGAACGTTGATGAAATAATAATGCCGCACACTGTCAATAAAACTGCAAGAATACACGATGTACTTACTCTGCGAAAAATGGTAATACCCTTAGCTAGCTACCTTTAAAAAATTTATAAAAACATGGGGTGCCTAAGACATCCTATTGTCGATAGTATGCCTGACACTATGGTGCAGATAGGTTCCAAACTTTGGGAACATTATCACTTGAACCCCGCATAATATGCACAGGGATCATGTCAGGCTCACCAAATATAAGCTATAGTAAATTATTTTTGCGTGATCTTTACAATAATACTTATAGAATACGTTGCAATAATGTGATATTTGTCATGCCCATACACCATTGTCATAAGAATCACAAATACTTGCATAGGTGAGGCCTCCGAGGCCCTTGGGGTATAGCTGGAGCATCGGGGAGGGGGTCATAAGTCTTCCTAGGTGGAATCAGCCAATCGGCAATAGGGAGGGGGATCAAGTCGTCAGGGGGTTGATAAATTTTCTAAAACTTTTTGGGACTAATTTTTTTTTGGTTTTTCAACTTATCCCGATTTTGGCAATGTTTCATAAATTTGAACAAATTTCTCGCTACTTTGCCAATTTTCAGCGATTTTTTTCATATTTTCTACTAATTCTTGCCAGTTTTCGTCAAATTTTTGCCTATTTTTGCCAAAATTATTGTGTATTGCGGAAGGGGACAGGGTCCGAGCTATCCTCAGCAATATTTGTTTGAGTTGGATAGACGTCTTTGCAGTTTTTATTTTATTTTTTCTTTATAAAATTCTGAAATAACGTTCAAACCAAACAAGAATAATACAACTTATTTATAGATATAATAATAATCACAAATACAAATATAGAACGCATCGCAATAAAAATACGATAATAAGAAGGGTGTATTGATAAAGAGTATGACAATACCTTACACTCTAGAGCCCGTGTTTCATTACGCGGGTGTTTACAGCCTGACCTCTCCAGCCTCCAGTTTTTAGGGGTGGTTTTATAAAGCAGCTACGTAGTTCAATCGACCCTCCTAAAACTGGGGTCCCACCCTTGCACCACCTCCCTCACAATGCTGAGTTGTCTAAGCTACCCCCCATAAAACTGGGGGGGGCGGTCAGGCCAAAAACACCCACGTCATGAAACACGAACTAACATAAGACTGCAGGGAAGTGTCACACACTTCTCTAATGCACTCTTGATAATACTGCATTGAGCAGGAACAACAACAGCTCATAACAACAAACGTTTAGCAACGTTACGACTATAAATTTGGGAAACATAATTGCATCTGTATCTGAAGAAACTCTGGGTACATGACATTTTACAGCCTCGAGCGACAGTGACTGATGGAAATGTAGTCCGGATATTAACATATATAAATGCCATTTGGAAATTTTAGCTGAATTTAGCTATGATACATAATATATGTCATGGACACCGGCAGTGTTAAAATCGTTTCTGAATCACTCGGCAAAATCGTTTCAGAAATGCGAATACAATCTTTTACTTTTGAATGATTTTTTCATATTATTTTTCAAAATATTTTACCACATCTTAAAATACTTTTTAAAACATAAACTATGTTCACAGCAGAACTAGTCAAGGGAGCTGTTACGTATTTATTCTATTTATCGCACTCTACGGCATATACACAAACACTGGCCAACAAATGAGTTTTCGAAATATCTGGTCACGTTTAGACAGCAAACCTGCGAATTATAAATGCAACACTGGTAATTATTTTTCCGGTATCTCTGCATAACTCCCCGCGGCCAACTGCTAGTAGTGGGTTCATTACTCATCGTATATAATAATGCGGCGTTCACGAAATAATTTCCCTGCTGTTTGGAACTTTTTTCTCCCGTAGTCGCGACCATACAGTATCAGACGAGTCCGAGGGTGACACTCCATGCTGTAAGTCAATTTCCGAGTGTGCACGACAAGCCCCTGGCTACTAGATTTTTTCTTTTACATTATCTTACACACCCTCAGCTACCAATTTGGCACCAATTAACTGCAACGGACACCGTCCGTAGCTAATGAGGTTTATTTGTCAATTGTGCTGTGTAGTTTTTTTTAAATTCTCGAGATTTGTATCTAAGCCATATGAATGTTGACGAAATAGTGCCGCACACTGTCAACAAAACTGCAGGAACCCACGGTGTGCTTGACACTGTCAAAAAGTGGCAAAACTCCTAGCTAGCTACCCTTCAAAAATTTATAAAAAAAACATGGTGGTCTTAAGACACCCTGCTGTCCACAGTGTGCATGACACTGTGTGTTGTACATAAATTCCAAACGTTAAGGACATTATAACGTGGGCGCCGGATTAAGACAGTATTGTATATCGCCGTGTGTTAGAGTGACTGCGTTTTGATTTAGCACACCTATAAATTTATGCACAATTTTATGGAGAAAGGGAACACAGAAAACATTATCAGAAAGAATAGATTTGCTATGTGAAAACTCTACATATCTCACCACAAAAGCTGAGGAAGCAAACTCGCTCTTCCAAAATCTCTCAGCTCGTTTATATACACTAAATGTATCTAATTTCCACTTGATGCACGTGGATAATCAATACCTATTTGTCATATAATTTATTTTCAGAATATAAGATCATAATTTAGATATGCTAAAAACGTTATATACCTATGCTGTATTCTCCAAGTGAAATAGTGAGACACGGTACCAGGGACTTGAAAACAAGGTTTATTAGAAAAATAAACACATAAAGATAACGTGTAAACGAAGTGAGTAACGAAAACACGGAAAATAACGCAAACGCAAGACATATAGGAATGAAACAATAATGAATAGTCAATTGTCTTTGCATATATATCATCAATGGAATCTTCGAGACATTCGTAAACATGGAGGAGGAATACGGATGTTTCCAGAGGTTTCCAGGCAGCACCAGCAGAATCATGAAGTATCGCGGTGCTGACGTGTGTTCCGCAGTTCCATAGCATACGCATGCTCGTCCTCACGACACCTCCACAACAAGCCTGAAATTTAAGACGTAAAAATTGGTTGGTTGGCTTGCGAGTACAGTGGGAACGACGTCGATTGTGAGGCCCGATTCAGGAAGAGCTCGGATTGTTTGTGTTGGACGATGGCAGACGGAGAGACTGGGATGTGCAGGAAGCGCTGGGAACTTCTCCGAAACTGAAGAAATTGAATCAGGGCGGTTCCCTTCGGAAGAGTGCAGAGCGGAGTATTCCTTGGTCCGGTATTCTCTTCCGATCGTATCGGGGCCGAAGTTGTTCCCAGTGTCTTCTACATATGGGACCCCTCGGTTGAACTCGGACATCGAAAGTGCGGGTACCCCTTCATTTCGAAATGACAGCTGCAACCCACCGACCTTCTTTGTATCTTTGGGCGCCACGCGAGCTGCGTACACCGGATCCTCGACTTCGATAGAATTTTTACTCGGGAAACTCGCGCCGGACCGAAGGATTTGGAAGAATCCCTGGCGTGCTTTCCTTGAGCTTCGAGAGCGGGAGTAGGTAGTAAGGTGTCGATCGGTCTTCGGATTTGACGGAAATCAAGCAGTTCACTCGGCCAGTACCCGTCGGAGTTCAGCCCGTCTAACTCGTGAGAATTGTTGCAAGACCCGTCCTGGAGAAAGACTAGATTTCTTGAGCGCTCGTTTGAATGTTTGGATGGGTCGTTCCGGGGATCCATTTGTAGCTGGATGGTACGGGGTTCCTGTGAGATGGACAATCCCGGATCCCGACACCACGATTTGAATTCCTTGGACTGAAATGCTGTTGCGTTGTCCGAAACCAGGGTGCTCAAGAATATCCGGAAACGAGCAAAGTCCTGTTAGGAAGTCGACTGTGAACTTTGTAGAAAGTCGTTGCGTTGGATGGATGCACGGATATTTGGAATAAGCATCCGTAAGCACTAACCAGTTCGATCTCAGGAAGTTGACGGCATGATCCAAATGAAGGAGACTCCTTGCTTTTAGGAAGCATCCACGGTTGATTCGGTGGTTTAGACAGGCTTATTCTGGTGTTCACCGCAGTTCTACGATGGCGGCAAGTGGCTTCGATCATCGTCTCTATGTCGGGCCAGTATACCGATGTGCGGGCGAGATTCTTCATCCGCTGCATACCAAAGTGACCCTGGTGCAGAAGTTCCAGAACGCGACGTCGCATACTTGTAGGGATAACGACTCTTGATCCAAGGAGCATGCATCCATTGCTGATTTATAAGGAACTGCGACTTGTAGGAGCCGTCGCATTTCGGTGCCTTCATCACTCTTCTTCGGCAGCCATCCTTCGCGGGTGAATCTCAGCACTGTGGAGATGACCGGGTCCATTGCTGATTCTCGGGACATCAACAAATATCCGGCTGGGGTCACCTCGCTTTCGATTTCAGTACAGCACAGACCAGCTCGGTGTCGTATTCACTTTCTTCCCTGTCAAATTTGGAGTCTTCGACCGGGAATACGTCTGATTACATCGGCATTGGCATGATTCTTGGCGTTCCGGTACTCGATGTCGTAATTGAATTGATTTGAGATAGCCCATCTAGCCGCGTCTGCTTGCCGGGGAGGAATGACATTTCGCCCGGACCAAACAGCGCCTTGAGTGGTCGGTGATCGGCGACAGACGAACTTGCGTCCAATAAATACTGTTAGATTTCTTTCGTCCAAAGACAACTGCCCGTGCATCTTTCTGGATTTGACTGTACCTCTGTGATCGTTTTTGTAGACGTTTGGGAATTGGGCGCTCGCTGTTGTCAGGATAGCGATGGAATATTACGGCTCCAATCCCAACTTCGGATCGTCACAGGCCAGACCAGTGGAAGGTCGCTGTCAGAAGCGTACGTAGGCACCTTTTCGGAGTATCAAGTCTTTCATACGTTGTATCTTCTTGTCGCTTCTCTCCCCACGTCCACGGCATGGCCTTTTTCTTCATTGGTTTACAGCGGTTCGGCAATCGTCGCATATCCGACAGAGGCATTTAGCGTAGAATTGAACGGAACCAGGAAAACTATTAAGGCTTGTACGTCTTTGGGGGCGGAAGGTTAACGCAGCGTCGACCTTCGGCCCTTTGGCTATCCCCTCCTTAGACAAAGATGTCCAGGTACTCGATGTAAGGTTGCGCTAATTGACATTTTTCAGCCGGCGGCGGAGACTCTTTATCTTGCAAGCGTTGGAGTTGGCGCTGCAAGTTATCGAAGTGGTCGTCTGATTCTTTCCGCTTACTCGTACTTGTCCAAAAAAACGGCTACACCGGGAAGGTCTTTTGTTGATACCGTTATCCATCACTTGTTGGAAATATCCGGTCGCGGTTTGATCCCGACGGTAGACGCTTCTGGAGTAGCACACCCTAGTGGGTACTAAGGGCTAGTCGTCGTTGACTGATTGGAGCCAGCTTGACTTGATTGTAGGCGTCGGCTAGGGCGATCTTTGTAAATCCGTATCTGCCTCCTAGTTTACGCATAAGATCCTCCGGGAGAGGCAACGGATGACGATTCCTCCATTGGGTTTCGCCCCAACGGGAGTAGTAGCCACAGACGCGAGCTTGGCCTTGGATTGACCAGGTAGCAAGCGTCTCCTCGATGGGGACCACTGGGGTCCGATATGACGAAAATTGAGTCGGTTCCCCAGACTTCTATCCGAATCCCGTCGCTGTAGGGCTTATTCCAGATATCGGACTCCAGTGCGTATGGACAGGACGGGCCTTGCGGAATGGTTGGCGCCGTCTTTTGCGTCCGCTCGTCTTTCTCCCTTCCGGTTTCCGGGGGCTCTGGCCGTGCGTTGCTGGTTTGCTCCGTGGTGCGCGTTTGCGGTTCCGTGTTGGCCTTGCGGTGTGCCCGTCTCGGTTGCGTTGCGTCCCAGTAGATTGAGATCCGGCGGATCTGTCACGGTGACTGACTTGCTGTGGCTTTTCTCGATCATGTGTCTTTGCTTGCGCGATGAACGTTCCTTGTACCGGCAAATCATGCTTGCTGGCAGATCAAATCTCCATTTGACTGATGGAGCGGCGGGCACCCAAGATCCTTCCAATGTTGCTTGGAAATGAAATTAGCCGGCGGCGGTATCCAGCGCCATTTGAACGGTAGCGTCTCGAATCTCAAGAGGAATTTCCATTTTCCGCAAAGATCTTTTATTGGGTACGGGCATCGACCGCTTCGATCCTGTCTCGAGCGAGGATTTTTGTTTGGAAGTCTTTTTTGCAGACTTTCTCCATGTCCTTTAATGCCGCAGAAATTGCACTCCTTGCCCTTGATCGGCAGTCTGTGGCATGATGATTCTTGTCTCCACAGCGAGGACAGGGAAGCAGGATTTTATTGTCACCACTGTCTTATTCGACAGAATTTCCCTGCGGATGCGAATTGAACGAAGGTTCGGAACGGTGGCTGACCTTTTGAACTGGTTCGGGCTTGGATCCATGACAATTTCTTTTGCCACTTTCGCTGCGTCCTCGGTTTCGACAGCGATTTGTACGGCTTGGGCAAAGTTTCGTTCTCATCTTTGACCTTGAAAAGTTCTTTCAGGACCGCTTCGCTGTAGACAAAACAGATGAAGCGTGGGCGTTGGACTTCGTCCTGAGTTCACTGATTGAGGTGAAATCACACGTCGCAGCGTCTTGAGGGATGCGAGTTGCGAGTTCTTGAAGCGTCTCATCAGGTTTGCGTCCTATGTCGCTCCAGATGATCGCTCGTGACGACGATCGCTTGGGATCGTCCTGGTTCTTCATGAAATATGTGATTTCGCCCATCGTGCTGGTCGTTGATTCCCTTGGGAATAGTTTGTTGACGGGCTAGATTTTCCAAAACACGGTAGACATCCTTGGTTTGGTTCGTGAGGAAAATTTGTGCCACTTTGTTCTCCGACACGGATGTCCCCGGCAGATGTGCGGAACGGTCCAAGTAGTCGGGCCAATGTTCTGAAGTGGAATCGACGGCTCGAAATAGGGAATGTGGGGAACGGCAGATGGCACGATTGGAGCGATGGAGGTCGCATTGGAACTCGGTTGTTGGATCATCTTGACCAGGGCCTCCATGTTGTTGTTGTCGCTCGATGGCAGCTCTTTGTTCTTGAAGTTGTTCGAGATGGCGTTTTTCTTGAGCGGTCAGCTGCTTCTGCATCCCCTCGATTAGCTTGGTGGTTTCGGACATTGTCGCGATGGATAGTGATCTTCATCAATCCGGAAGACGTTGGGTTGGGTCGGAGTTGACTTGAGCCTTTGCTCGAAGTGTTGAATGAAGCCCCTCCTCGGTGCGCCCAAATCTCTGTTTATCTCTAATAAAATCAGCGAACACAAACAGAGACTTTAAAACAAGGGCTTCTTTTAAAAAAAAACACATAAGAATAACGTGTAAACGAAGTGTGTAACGACACGGAAAACAATCGCAAAAGCAAGCATAGGGGAATGAAACAATGAATGAATAGTCAATTGTCTTTATATATATCATCGAATGGAATGTTCGAGAAAATTCGGGAACATGGAAGAATACGGATATTCCCAGAAGTTTCCAGGCAGCACAAGCAGAATCATGAAAGTATCGCGGTGCTGACGTGAATGTTCCACAGTTCCAGAGCATACATATGCTCGTCTTCGTGACAACCACTATTAAGAACGTTTATTTCTCGCGCACGCTTGAAGCGAGCAATAGCTTTAAAGCATTATAAGCTAAGCTTATTGTAGGCTTCAAAATTTAACGTTAATTTGTTCACCTGCCATAGGCGCTTTTCGTTTATGCCGCGTTCACGTTATAATGCAAGAGTAAAAATAAGATGCGCCCCCAACCATCCTATTACATCATGTACAAAACGTTGTTAGAGAGCAAAACCCTAATTTCAATAGCCGTATCGGATTTCGTCATTTTTTGTGTTCCATAACGCCATTAGCGAATGCAATTCGGTCCCTGTATTTTCACCTGTGTGTTCGCGAACATTTTCCAATTATAATATGAAATATGAAACGGACTAAATTTTGTTCTTTAATGCAAAAATGAAATTTGTGTTCAGTGAACAACTAAATGGCAATTGCTTTTGACAAAAGAGGATGGTAAGGCACGCATAATGTTAACTTTACACATGTATAATGTCCCTAACGTTTGGAACCTATGCACACCACACAGTGTCCGGTACACTGCCGATAACATGGTGTCTTAGACACCCTCATTTTTTTATAAATTTTTCAAAGGTAGCTAGCTAGCGGTAATATTACTTTTCTCTATAGTGTCAAGGACACCGTGTCTTCTTGCAGTTATATTGATAGTGTGAGGCATTATTTTATCGACCTCATATGACTTATATACAGATATCGGAATTAAAAAACTACAATAGTTGACTAATAAACCACATTAGCAACAGAAGATGTGGGGTTACACTTAATTCGCGCCGAATTGGTAGCTAAGGCTGTGTATGACACTGTAAAAAAGGTAGTAGCTAGGCGTGTGTCGTACACGCTAGGTAATTGATTTACAGTATAAGATTCACTCTGACTGTCTTTATGGTAGGGCCGCAACTACAGGGGGAAAGTTCCCAATAGCGGGGACATTCTAACGCAAACGGCAGCATTAGACAGTTTCCTAATGAAAAATCGGTACCTAAAACTTCATTTTTGGAGTCTACTGTAAACTATAAGTTGTCTGCTATTCCTTGACTCCATTTTTATCCCACGATAACGTCAAAAATAATAGTGTCAGTAATACTATATGAAGACACATTGCAGAGTTTTCCACGTAGGAGCAAAAATATACTAGTTCACGTCGAATTTGCACAACACACAACTTTGTTCAATTCTTTATTCCGATGAAGAAGTTTTCGTGCTTCAGAATAAACCACTGACAATCGCGAAAACTATCAGCACATGAACAGTAGGACATTGTTCAGGGAACTACACTACCCCGTACTCGACGTGGAGTGTCCTTATAAAATGAGAAGGAACTATATATATCAAGATTGAAATATACTTTTTAAACATACACTGTGTACCAGGTTTCAGGTAGCTCGTTTTGCATAGAGACATCGATATTAAAAAAAATTCTGGGTTTTTTATGTCGGAAGGGTCTAGATACTGTACATACGACAACGTTTCGTTTTGCTTCAAAAACGGTGTTTCAAACGTACATGGTTTCATGAAATGGCCGATATAATTATTTGTTAATATTCAATTTATTGACAAGTTCGCGAATACATTTTAATTTTATGACTTTTCGCGAACATTAAAAAACACATAGTCCATCCAACGATAACATTAAATGAAATTCGTGCCGTGGGGGTAGGATTTGATGCCGAACGGAGAGTATTAGCCCACGACCGTATATGTGCAGAATCGCCCGAGAAAGACCATGTTGTACTTGATATCAGTTGCTAACACACATGTGCCACTTGCAATATGCGTTTGCGAACACAATTATTGACGAGTTCGCGAACACATTTTAGTTCATGACACACGTTTGCAAAGATTAAATCACATAGTTAATATTATATTTAGTACTCACGCAGTGTTAGGACATATATGCGTGTTATCTAAGAGTTTGGTCTCAACAGTCAATTTATGTTCGCAAAACAATTTTTGCTAGGTCTGTTCGCACACAAAATTTATACAAATGCATGCATCATAGAACTGTTCGCGAACCAAATAACGAAAAATATGAAAATGCAAGTAGCCTAATATAGCGTTTGGGAACGCATTTGTGGTGAAAGTGTGAAAAGGTGCATTGTGTTAGCTAGCGCAACTTAAACGCTTGTGTAATTAGATGCTAAGCGTTCGCAGAACGGAAAAGTTTGGAAATATCGTTCGGCTATTGCGACTATTAGTTTGCTCTCTAACAACATTTTGTACATGATGTTAAAAGAGGATGGTAAGCGGCACAGCTTAAGTTTACTCATGCCTTAAGGTTAGAATGGAATCTACTGGCCTTGGAACAACTCCGGGTTACAAAAAAAGTGCGACGTCGTTTGGATGGAACCGTCGTTGACCACCAATCACTCACCATGCCCCTTTCTAATGAGCCGTCGGCGAAATCTTAAGTTTGCCTGAGTTACTAATTTTACGAAACACCGATCGTTTACAATGAGCCCCAAGAATATGATGAAACTTCACTAGGAGTAGGATAATCACTTGACCCAGAGGGTGTCCCGGTCACACAAAATAACAGGCCATGCATTGAGAAAATAAAGCACCGCTTCATTCCCAGGAATTCTTTCTTAGTAGGACTAGGTCATTTACAGATTTAAACTTACCTTTACTTGGGTTATTTACTGGACGCTGCGGTGGTTACCTGGACTAATAGGAACAAACTTGCTAACATTGGAAATAGGATAGGTTAAAAATTCTAAACCTTAGCTTTCACCCGGAGACCCTAAGGTCTTCAGTCTTTAGTGCGTCTTGTCCATCGGCTCGATAACCGGAAAGACGAACGTTCCAACTAGCACGTGGTCTGTCCAGAAACGAATAGGAACGCTATAGCCCATACTGGTTCAAACGATAGAAGCCTTATCATTTCAGTTAGGTCGGCTAAACCGACCTCGAAACCAAAATCAAGCCTCCATTTAAAAATTTTTTTATCCAAGATCCCGCTTGAGTCGGGAAGATAGAAAAAGGGGGAGATTGCACCAGCGTCTCACCCGAGCTTCGAAGCTCAGAACTGTCTAGAAGCGAAATTTGTCGCTCCGGTAAATAAACACACCATTTACAATATAACGCTCCATCGTCGATTGATCAACCTATGGTCAATCGAATATTTCAGTCCCCCGATCAAGGGATAAAGCCTCGAGGATACCCTGGTATCTCGGGGACGTGTTGATAGCCTGGTATAACGCCTCACAGCGAGGGCTGATTCACTGAACTACAAACATGGGTATTCCTACTCTAACTTTCCTTTGAGCCGGTGCGCGGAGGGCAGCGGCCATGGACGCGCCCCTTTTTCTTTCGGGTCCCATTTTCGGGATGCTCTACGCATTATGGGGGCATCCATAGGAGGTGGAATGTTCCTTCTTTTCCATCCTATCTTTTCCATTGCCTATGTACTAAACGAAACAAGGGAAATTTAATATTGCTATCCCGTGTTTCGGGTTTATAGACAGAAACGCAACTGGGGGTTTGTACCATGGTACGCGATAGATGACTTGTAACACTCGCGGAGACATGTATCATGGTGTGTTTATTTACTCGGAGCGACAAATTTCGCTTCTAGACAGTTCTGAGCTTTCGAAGCTCGGGTGAGACGCTGGTGCAATCTCCCCCTTTTTCTATCTTCCCGACTCAAGCGGGATCTTGGATAAAAAAATTTTTAAATGGAGGCTTGATTTTGGTTTCGAGGTCGGTTTAGCCGACCTAACTGAAATGATAAGGCTTCTATCGTTTGAACCAGTATGGGCTATAGCGTTCCTATTCGTTTCTGGACAGACCACGTGCTAGTTGGAACGTTCGTCTTTCCGGTTATCGAGCCGATGGACAAGACGCACTAAAGACTGAAGACCTTAGGGTCTCCGGGTGAAAGCTAAGGTTTAGAATTTTTAACCTATCCTATTTCCAATGTTAGCAAGTTTGTTCCTATTAGTCCAGGTAACCACCGCAGCGTCCAGTAAATAACCCAAGTAAAGGTAAGTTTAAATCTGTAAATGACCTAGTCCTACTAAGAAAGAATTCCTGGGAATGAAGCGGTGCTTTATTTTCTCAATGCATGGCCTGTTATTTTGTGTGACCGGGACACCCTCTGGGTCAAGTGATTATCCTACTCCTAGTGAAGTTTCATCATATTCTTGGGGCTCATTGTAAACGATCGGTGTTTCGTAAAATTAGTAACTCAGGCAAACTTAAGATTTCGCCGACGGCTCATTAGAAAGGGGCATGGTGAGTGATTGGTGGTCAAAGACGGTTCCATCCAAACGACGTCGCACTTTTTTTGTAACCCGGAGTTGTTCCAAGGCCAGTAGATTCCATTCTAACCTTAAGGCATGAGTAAACTTAAGCTGTGCCGCTTACCATCCTCTTTTAACATCATGTACAAAATGTTGTTAGAGAGCAAACTAATAGTCGCAATAGCCGAACGATATTTCCAAACTTTTCCGTTCTGCGAACGCTTAGCATCTAATTACACAAGCGTTTAAGTTGCGCTAGCTAACACAATGCACCTTTTCACACTTTCACGATAACTGCGTTCCGAAACGCTATATTAGGCTATTTGCATTTTGAAATTTTTCGTTATTTGGTTCGCAAACAGTACTATGATGCATACAATTCTATAAATTTTGTATGCGAACAGACCTAGCAAAAATTGTTCGCGAACATAAATTACTGTTGAGACCAAACTCTTAGATAACACGCATATATGTCCTAACACTGCGTGAGTACTAAATATAATATTAACTATGTATTTAATGTTTGCGAACGTGTGTCATAACTAAAATGTGTTCGCGAACTCGTCAATAAATTGTGTTCGCAAACGCATATTGCAAGTGGCACATGTGTGTTAGCAACTGATATCAAGTACAACATGGTCTTTCTCGGGCGATTCTGCACATATACGGTCGTGGGCTAATACTCTCCGTTCGGCATCAAATCCTACCCCCACGGCACGAATTTCATTTAATGTTATCGTTGCGATGGACTATGTGTTTAATGTTCGCGAACAAGTCATAAAATTAAAATGTATTCGCGAACTTGTCAATAAATTGAATATTAACAAATAATTATATCGGCCATTTCATGAAACCATGTACGTTTGAAACACCGTTTTTGAAGCAAAACGAAACGTTGTCGTATGTACAGTATCTAGACCCTTCCGACATAAAAAACCCAGAATTTTTTTTAATATCGATGTCTCTATGCAAAACGAGCTACCTGAAACCTGGTACACAGTGTATGTTTAAAAAGTATATTTCAATCTTGATATATATAGTTCCTTCTCATTTTATAAGGACACTCCACGTCGAGTACGGGGTAGTGTAGTTCCCTGAACAATGTCCTACTGTTCATGTGCTGATAGTTTTCGCGATTGTCAGTGGTTTATTCTGAAGCACGAAAACTTCTTCATCGGAATAAAGAATTGAACAAAGTTGTGTGTTGTGCAAATTCGACGTGAACTAGTATATTTTTGCTCCTACGTGGAAAACTCTGCAATGTGTCTTCATATAGTATTACTGACAATATTATTTTTGACGTTATCGTGGGATAAAATGGAGTCAAGGAATAGCAGACAACTTATAGTTTACAGTAGACTCCAAAAATGTAGTTTTAGGTACCGATTTTTCATTAGGAAACTGTCTAATGCTGCGTTCGCGTTAGAATGTCCCCGCTATTGGGAACTTTCCCCCTGTAGTTGCGGCCCTACCATAAAGACAGTCAGAGTGAATCTTATACTGTAAATCAATTACCTAGCGTGTACGACACACGCCTAGCTACTACCTTTTTTACAGTGTCATACACAGCCTTAGCTACCAATTCGGCGCGAATTAAGTGTAACCCACATCTTCTGTTGCTAATGTGGTTTATTAGTCAACTATTGTAGTTTTTTAATTCCGATATCTGTATATAAGTCATATGAGGTCGATAAAATAATGCCTCACACTATCAATATAACTGCAAGAAGACACGGTGTCCTTGACACTATCGAGAAGTAATATTACCGCTAGCTAGCTACCTTTGAAAAATTTATAAAAACATGAGGGTGTCTAAGACACCATGTTGTCGACAGTGTGCCTAACACTGTGTATTGTACATAGGTTCCAAACGTTGGGGACATTATACATGTGTAAAGTTAACATTATGCGTGCCTTACCATCCTCTTTTGTCAAAAGCAATTGCCATTTAGTTGTTCACTGAACACAAATTTCATTTTTGCATTAAAGAACAAAATTTAGTCCGTTTCATATTTCATATTATAATTGGAAAATGTTCGCGAACACACAGGTGTTAAAATACAGGGACCGAATTGCATTCGCTAATGGCGTTATGGAACACAAAAAATGACGAAATCCGATACGGCTATTGAAATTAGGGTTTTGCTCTCTAACAACGTTTTGTACATGATGTAATAGGATGGTTGGGGGCGCATCTTATTTTTACTCTTGCATTATAACGTGAACGCGGCATAAACGAAAAGCGACGCTATGGCAGGTGAACAAATTAACGTTAAATTTTGAAGCCTACAATAAGCTTAGCTTATAATGCTTTAAAGCTATTGCTCGCTTCAAGCGTGCGCGAGAAATAAACGTTCTTAATAGTGGTTGTCACGAAGACGAGCATACGTATGCTCTGGAACTGTGGAACATTCACGTCAGCACCGCGATACTTCATGATTCTGCTTGTGCTGCCTGGAAACTTCTGGGAATATCCGTATTCTTCCATGTTCCCGAATTTTCTCGAACATTCCATTGATGATATATATGCAAAGACAATTGACTATTCATTCATTGTTTCATTCCCCTATGCTTGCTTTTGCGTTGTTTTCCGTGTTCGTTACACACTTCGTTTACACGTTATTCTTATGTGTTTATTTTTAAAATAAACCTTGTTTTCAAGTCTCTGTTCCGTGTCTCACTATTTCACTTGGAGATACAACAGAGATTTTTGGCGCACTGAGTAGGGTCTTCATTCAACACTTCGAGCAAAGGCTCAAGTCAACTCCGACCCAACCCAACGTCTTCCGGATTGATGAAGATCACTATCCATCGCGACAATGTCCGAAACCACCAAGCTAATCGAGGTGATGCAGAAGCAGCTGACCGCTCAAGAAAAACGCCATCTCGAACAACTTCAAGAACAAAGAGCTGCCATCGAGCGACAACAACAACACATGGAGGCCCTGGTCAAGATGATCCAACAACCGAGTTCCAATGCGACCTCCATCGCTCCAATCGTGCCATCTGCCGTTCCCCACATTCCCTATTTCGAGCCGTTCGATTCCACTTCAGAACATTGGCCCGACTACTTGGACCGTTTCCGCACATCTGCCGGGGCACATTCCGTGTCGGAGAACAAAGTGGCACAAATTTTCCTCACGAACCAAACCAAGGATGTCTACCGTGTTTTGGAAAATCTAGCCCGTCAACAAACTATTCCCAAGGGAATCAACGACCTCACGATGGGCGAAATCACATATTTCATGAAGAACCAGGACGATCCCAAGCGATTCGTCGTTCACGAGCGATTCAAATTCTGGAGCGACATAGGACGCAAACCTGATGAGACGCTTCAAGAACTCGCAACTCGCATCCCTCAAGACGCTGCGACGTGTGATTTCACCTCAATCAATGATCCTCAGGACGAAGTCCAACGCCCACGCTTCATCTGTTTTGTCTACAGCGAAGCGGTCCTGAAAGAACTTTTCAAGGTCAAAGATGATGAACTAGACTTCGCCCAAGCCGTACAAATCGCTGTCGAAACCGAGGACGCAGCGAAAGTGGCAAAAGAAATTGTTCATGGATCCAAGCCCAAACCAGTTCAAAAGGTCAGCCACCGTTCCGAACCTTCGTTCAATTTCGCATCCGCAGGGAAATTTCTGTCGAATAAGACAGTGGTGACAATAAAATCCTGCTTCCCTGTCCTCACTGTGGAGACAAGAATCATCATGCCACAGACTGCCGATTCAAGGGCAAGGAGTGCAATTTCTGCGGCATTAAAGGACATTTGGAGAAAGTCTGCAAAAAAGACTTCCAAACAAAAATCCTCGCTCAACAGGATCGAAGCGGTCAATGCCGTACCCAATAAAAGATCTTTGCGGAAAATGGAAATTCCTCTTGAGATTCAAGACGCTACCGTTCAAATGGCGCTGGATACCGCCACCGTCGCTAATTTCATTTCCAAGCAACATTGGAAGGATCTTGGGTGCCCGCCGCTCCATCAGTCAAATGGAGATTTCAATCTGCCAGCAAGCATGATTTGCCGGTACAAGGAACGTTCATCGCCCAAGCAAAGACACATGATTCAAGAAAGCCACAGCAAGTTCAGTTCACCGTGACCGATCCGCCGGATCTCAATCTACTGGGACGCAACGCAATCCGAGATCTGGGCATTTCACTCGACAAGGTTCTCAAATCCACGGAACCTTGCAATACTGTCTTTGATCATCTCAAATCGGATGCAAAACTTCAGCAACTATGTCAATCTTTGTGCCTAGAGTTCCCCAATCTTTGGAAACCGGAATTGGGATGTTTAAAAGATTTCGAGCTGGACGTCAAATTTAAAGACGGCGCTCAACCCATTTTCCGCAAGGCCCGTCCTGTTCCATACGCACTGGAGTCCGATATCTGGAATAAGCCTACAGCGACGGGATTGCAATAGAAGTCTGGGAACCGACTCAATTTTCGTCATATGGGACCCCAGTGGTCCCCATCAAGAAGACGCTGCTACCTGGTCAATCCAAGGCCAAGCTTCGCGTCTGTGGCTATTACTCCGTTGTGGCTAAACCCACAACTGGAGGACCATCGTCATCCGTTGCCTCTCCCGGAGGATCTTATGCGTAAACTAGGAGGCAGATACGGATTTACAAAGATCGCCCTAGCGGACGCCTACAATCAAGTCAAGCTGGCTCCAATCAGTCAACGACGACTAGCCCTTAGTACCCACTAGGGTGTGCTACTCCAGAAGCGTCTACCGTTCGGGATCAAATCCGCGACCGGATATTTCCAACAAGTGATGGATCAACTGACAAAAGACCTTCCCGGTGTAGCCGTTTTTTTTGGACGATTTACTAGTAAGCGGAAAGAATTCAGACGACCACTTCAATAACTTGCAGCGCCAACTCCAACGCTTGCAAGATAAAGGTCTCCGCCGCCGGCTTGAAAAATGTCAATTTGCGCAACCTTACATCGAGTACCCTGGACATCTCTTGTCTCAGGAGGGGATCGCCAAAGGGCCCAAGGTCGACGCTGTCATTAACCTTTCCGCCCCCAAAGACGTTACAAGCCTCAAAGCTTTCCTTGGTTCCGTTCAATTCTACGCTAAATGCCTTCTGTCGGATATTGCAACAATTGCCGAACCGCTATATTAACCAATGAAGAAAAAGGCCATGCCATGGACGTGGGAAGAGAAGCAACAAGAAGTATTTCAACGACTCAAAGACTTGCTATCTTCCGAAAACGTTCTAGTACACTTCGACAGCAACCTTCCACTGGTTCTGGCCTGTGACGTATCCAAAGTTGGGATTGGAGCCGTAATATTCCATCGCTATCCTGACAACAGCGAGCGCCCAATTCCCAAACGTCTCAAAAACGATCACAGAGGTACAGTCAAATCCAGAAAGATGCACGGGCAGTTGTCTTTGGACGAAAGAAATTCTAACAGTACTTATATGGACGCAAGTTCATTCTGTTCACCGATCACCGACCACTCAAGGCGCTGTTTGGTCCGGGCAAAGACATTCCTCCCCTGGCCGCAGACCGCCGGCTAGATGGGCTCTACTCCTTAATCAATTCAATTACGACATCGAGTACCGGAACACCAAGAATCATGCCAATGCCGATGTAATCAGACGTATTCCCGGTTGAGAAGACTCCAAATTTGACAGGGAAGAAAGTGAATACGACACCGAGCTGGTCTGTGCTGTACTGGAAATCGAAAGCAAGCTGACCCCAGCCGGATATTTGTTGATGTCCCGAGAATCAGCAATGGACCCGGTCATCTCCACAGTGCTGAGATTCACCCGCGAAGGATGGCTGCCGAAGAAGAGTGATGAAGGCACCGAAATGCGACGGCTCCTACAAGTCGCAGATTCCTTATCAATCAGCAATGGATGCATGCTCCTTGGATCAAGAGTCGTTATCCCTACAAGTATGCGACGTCGCGTTCTGGAACTTCTGCACCAGGGTCACTTTGGTATGCAGCGGATGAAGAATCTCGCCCGCACATCGGTATACTGGCCCAATATAGACGATGATATTGAAGCCACTTGCCGCCATTGTAGAAGCTGCGGTGAACACCAGAATAAGCCTGTCAAACCACCTAAATCAACCGTGGATGCTTCCTGAAAAGCCAAGGAGTCTCCTTCATTTGGATCATGCCGTCAACTTCCTGGAATCCAACTGGTTAGTGCTTACGGATGCTTATTCCAAATATCCGTGCATCCATCCAACGCAATGACTTTCTACAAAGTTCACAGTCGACTTCCTTGAACAGGACTTTGCTCGTTTCGGATATCCGCACACCCTGGTTTCGGACAACGCAACAGCATTTCAGTCCAAGGAATTCAAATCGTGGTGTCGGGATCACGGGATTGTCCATCTCACAGGAACCCCGTACCATCCAGCTACAAATGGATCCCCGGAACGACCCATCCAAACATTCAAACGAGCGCTCAAGAAATCTAGTCTTTCTCCAGGACGGGTCTTGCAACAATTCCTCATGCAGTTTCGATGGACTCCGAACTCCGACGGGCACTCGCCGAGTGAACTGCTTGATTTCCGTCAAATCCGCACGACGATCGACACCTTACTACCTACTCCCGCTCTCGAAGCTCAAGGAAAGCACGCCAGGGATTCTTCCAAATCCTTGGGTCCGGCACGAGTTTCCCGAGTCATACAATTCTATGAAGTCGAGGATCCGGTGTACGCACTCTACTATGGCCCCCGAAGATACAAAGAAGGTCGGTGGGTTGCAGCTGTCATTTCGAAATGAAGGGGTACCCGCACTTTCGATGTCCGAGTTCAACCGAGGGGTCCCATATGTAGAAGACACTGGGAACAACTTCGGCCCCGATACGCATCGGAAGTAGATACCGGACCCGGGAATACTCCGCTCTTGCACTCTTCCGAAGGGAACCGCCCTGATTCAATTTCTTCAGTTTCGGAGAAGTTCCCAGCGCTTCCTGCACATCCAGTCTCTCCCGTTCTGCCATCGTCTTAACACAAACAATCCGAGCTCTTCCTGAATACGGGCCTCACAATCCACGTCGTTCCCACTGTACTCGCAAGCCAACCAACCAATTTACGTCTTAAACTTCAGGCTTGTTGTGGAGGTGTCGTGAGGACGAGCATGCGTATGCTATGGAACTGCGGAACATTCACGTCAGCACCGCGATACTTCATGATTCTGCTGGTGCTGCCTGGAAACCTCTGGAAACATCCGTATTCCTCCATGTTTACGAATGTTCTCGAAGATTCCATTGATGATATATATGCAAAGACAATTGACTATTCATTCATTGTTTCATTCCTATATGCTTGCGTTTGCGTTATTTTCCGTGTTCGTTACTCACTTCGTTTACACGTTATCTTTATGTGTTTATTTTTCTAATAAACCTTGTTTTCAAGTCCCTGGTACCGTGTCTCACTATTTCACTTGGAGATACAGCAGTGGTCTATAACGTTTTTAGCATATCTAAATTATGATCTTATATTCTGAAAATAAATTATATGACAAATAGGTATTGATTATCCACGTGCATCAAGTGGTAAATTAGTTACTAGCGACAAAACTAGCTCAGATATTTTGGCGAGCGAATTTGCTTCAGCTTTTGTTGGTGACAATGTACAGTTTTCAACATAACAAAACACTACTCCTTCTGATAATGTTTTCTGTGTTCCCTTTCTCCATAAATTGTGCATAAATTTATGAGGTGTTTGAAATCAAAACGCAGTCACTCTACACACGGCGATATACAATACTGTCTTAATCCGGCGCCCACGTTATAATGTCCTTAACGTTTGGAATTTATGTACAACACACAGTGTCATGCACACTGTGGACAGCAGGGTGTCTTAAGACCACCATGTTTTTTTTATAAATTTTTGAAAGGTAGCTAGCTAGGGGTATTGCCACTTTTCGACAGTGTCAAGCACACTGTGTATTCCTTCAGTTTTATTGACAATGTGCGGCATTATTTCGTCAACATTCATATGGCCTAGATACAAATATCGAAAATTACAAAAAACTAAACAGCACAGTTGACTAATAAACACCATTAGCTACGGACGATGTCCGTTGCAGTTAATTGGTGCCAAATTGGTAGCTGAGGGTGTGTAAGATACTGTAAAAGAAAAAAATCTAGTAGCCAGGGGCTTGTCGTGCACACTCGGAAATTGACTTACAGCATGGATGTCACCCTGACTGTCTATACTGTATGGTCGCGACTACAGGGAGAAAAAAGTTCCAAACAGCAGGGAAATTATTTCGTGAACGCCGCATTATTATATACGATGAGTAATGAACCCACTACTAGCAGTTGGCCGCGGGAGTTATGCAGAGATACCGGAAAAATAATTACCAGTGTTGCATTTATAATTCGCAGGTTTGCTGTCTCAACGTAGTACCAGATATTTCGAAAACTCATTTGTTGGCCAGTGTTTGTGTATATGCCGTAGAGTGCGATAAATAGAATAAATACGTAGCAGCTCCCTTGACTAGTTCTGCTGTGAACATAGTTTATGTTTTAAAAAGTATTTTAAGATGTGGTAAAATATTTTGAAAAATAATATGAAAAAATCATTCAAAAGTAAAAGATTGTATTCGCATTTCTGAAACGATTTTGCCGAGTGATTCAGAAACGATTTTAACACTGCCGGTGTCCATGACATATATTATGTATCATAGCTAAATTCAGCTAAAATTTCCAAATGGCATTTATATATGTTAATACTACATTTCCATCAGTCACTGTCGCTCGAGGCTGTAAAATGTCATGTACCCAGAGTTTCTCCAGATACAGATGCAATTATGTTTCCCAAATTTATAGTCGTAACGTTGCTAAACGTTTGTTGTTATGAGCTGTTGTTGTTCCTGCTCAAATTAGTATTATCAAGAGTGCATTAGAGAAGTGTGTGACACTTCCCTGCAGTCTTATGTTAGTTCGTGTTTCATGACGTGGGTGTTTTTGGCCTGACCGCCCCCCCCCCCAGTTTTATGGGGGGTAGCTTAGACAACTCAGCATTGTGAGGGAGGTGGTAGGTCGGACCCCAGTTTTAGGAGGGTCGATTGAACTAGTAGCTGCTTTATAAAACCACCCCTAAAAACTGGAGGCTGGAGAGGTCAGGCTGTAAACACCCGCGTAATCAAACACGGGCTCTAGAGTGTAAGGTATTGTCATACTCTTTATCAATACACCCTTCTTATTATCGTATTTTTATTGCGATGCGTTCTATATTTGTATTTGTGATTATTATTATATCTATAAATAAGTATTATTATTCTTGTTTGGTTTGAACGTTATTTCAGAATTTTATAAAGAAAAAATAAAATAAAAACTGCAAAGACGTCTATCCAACTCAAACAAATATTGCTGAGGATAGCTCGGACCCCGTCCCCTTCCGCAATACACAATAATTTTGGCAAAAATAGGCAAAAATTTGACGAAAACTGGCAAGAATTAGTAGAAAATATGAAAAAAATCGCTGAAAATTGGCAAAGTAGCGAGAAATTTGTTCAAATTTATGAAACATTGCCAAAATCGGGATAAGTTGAAAAACCAAAAAAAAAATTAGTCCCAAAAGTTTCGAAAATTTATCAACCCCTGACGACTTGATCCCCCTCCCTATTGCCGATTGGCTGATTCCACCTAGGAAGACTTATGACCCCCTCCCCGATGCTCCAGCTATACCCCAAGGGCCTCGGAGGCCTCACCTATGCAAGTATTTGTGATTCTTATGACAATGGTGTATGGGCATGACAAATATCACATTATTGCAACGTATTCTATAAGTATTATTGTAAAGATCACGCAAAAATAATTTACTATAGCTTATATTTGGTGAGCCTGACATGATCCCTGTGCATATTATGCGGGGTTCAAGTGATAATGTTCCCAAAGTTTGGAACCTATCTGCACCATAGTGTCAGGCATACTATCGACAATAGGATGTCTTAGGCACCCCATGTTTTTATAAATTTTTTAAAGGTAGCTAGCTAAGGGTATTACCATTTTTCAGAGTAAGTACATCGTGTATTCTTGCAGTTTTATTGACAGTGTGCGGCATTATTATTTCATCAACGTTCATATGGTATACAAACATTTCAAGCTATTACAAACATAGGTTTGCGGCGACAGCTACCAATCCAATGGAATAAATGGAATAATTACCCAGTTTCATTTGAGCCGAATCGCCCGTAAAATCATCTGACTCATAAAAAGACTTTTAAACACGTTTGACATAAGCCAGTTTTTTACAATTTAGTAGAAACCTTTTATAGAAATCATTTGAAATGCTATTTACTGTCTTAAAATAGTCTTAAATGTAATATTTTTGTCACTCGATATTTTACCGAATGTAAGTGGATTTACTTTCTTTTCGATTGAACGTAGCTTTATTAACTTGTCTTGTTTAAAAATTTTCCTATGTATTCATTTTATGATTACACTGTTATTTCTGGTACACAGGAAGTCGATAAGACATTGCAATAAGTATTGAGCTATAGCCTTAACGTCTGATGCAAACGTTGTTAGGCTGTCTTTCCGGATATCGGTATGATGTTTGTTAATAAACTGTTTTGTTGTTGTAAAATAATGAAGTAGAGCAGCTAAATTTTGAAATCTTGTATAGTATCTGTTGCTACGGTGTTTAAATAATTGTTTTTCAGTGTTACACTTGCTGTATTTGCAGATAGTGTAAACCTAGCGCATTTTCAATTAACTCAGTCCTAAATACAGTCCGAAAAATATCATTTCCTTCATTTGTGTTGGCTAAAAATAGATTGGGATTGTAAAATAAAATTATCTAATCTAACTAAATACCAAAATTTAGAAAAAATTTTATATTATAAAAAATAAACCTGTATGGATGTATATATATACGAACGCATATGTTATACTAAATTATCATTGGTGTGCTGTATTGCACGTAACCAGATAAACGGTAGATGGATTGAAACTGCAAGAAAAGAGTTACCCTAAAATACCTGACGTAATTATGTTTGGCAAATTAGTACCTGTCTTTTGAAATTTATTGAAAAACGGGTCGTAAGTAAAATTGTCAGATATTAGAGGAACGATACTAGGATCGCTGTTTCGTTTTACAGTCAAGCGACTTTGTCGGCATCTGCTTCAAGACACGACGTTTTTTCTATCAGTTTTAATTCTTGATGCATGATGTATTGCAATAATTGAAAATAACTTTGTACTACATTTAACTACTGCTGTTATCGTTGTTTGTTACACTATTTTTAGTCAGCCTTCAACGAGGCAGAACTAACAAATTGTAAAAGCTTTACAACATAAAAACAAAGTAAACTTCCGATGTTCTGTGGGGCAAAAAATATTGTTATAAAAGGCATATTATAGAGACGGTTTTTAACATTTTAAATTTAGTCTTAACTAAAAGTGTGTGATCGTCGCTGTCGTCGAAATTTATTTCTTCAGTTGCCCAAAATTGTGCGAGGCTTCAAGTGGAATTTGAGCTGCTTTTATATATATTTATCGCGAATATTGCAGTAATTTTTTTGTTTTCCGTCTTGGAGAGACGTTCGTCAGAATGGGTATCGAAGAACGCTCGAAGCAGTTACGTCTGGTCGCATTCGGCGCTGTGGTGCTGAGCACTGTAGCCGTGGCTGCGTGTATGATCACATTCCCGATGATCTTTCACTACGTGATCACTCTGCAAGCCGATATCGAAAACGAGGTTGGATTTTGTAAGGTGAGTTTGGGATTATTATGATTTTGAGCACTGTAGCCGTGGCCGCGCGTACGACTTTCCCGATGATCTTTCACTGCGTGATCACGCTGCAAGCCGACATCGAAAACGAAGTTGGATTTTGTAAGGTGAGTTTGGGATTATTTTAATTCTGAGCACTGTAGCCGTGGCCGTGCGTATGACCACTTTCCCGATGATCTTTCACTGCGTGATCACGCAGCAAGCCGACATCGAAAACGAGGTTGGATTTTGTAAGGTGAGTTTGGGATTATTATTATTCTGAGCACTGTAGCCGTAGCCGAGTGTATAATTACGTTCCCGATGATCTTTCACTACGTGATCACGCTGCAAGCGGACATCGAAAGCGAGGTTGGATTTTGCAAGGTGAGTTTGGGATTGTTATGATTCTCAGCAGTGTAGCTTAGACCGCATGCATGACTACGTCCCTATGATCTTTCACGACGTGATCAGGCTGTAAGCTAACATCGAAAACACGGATGGAGTTTGTCAGGTGAGGTTTGGAATATTATTATTCGGAGCACTGTAGCCGTGGCCGCGCGTATTACGTTCCCGATGAATTTAACTTCGTGATCACGCTGCAAGCTATAACATCGAAAACGAGGTTGGATTTGGTATGGTGAGTTTGGGGATTATTATAAGTTTGAGCACTATAGCCTCGGCCGTGTGTATGATTACGTTTCTATGATCTTTCGCTACGTGATCACGCTGCAAGCCGACATCTAGAACGAGGTTGGATTTTGTAGGGTGAGTTTGGGATTGTTATGATTCTAAGCACTGTAGCCGTGCCCGCGTGTATGATCACGTTCCCGACGATCTTTCACTACGTGATCACGCTGCAAGGCGACAAGCCGTCGCGTTGTGTATATTAAGTATGTTGCGGTACCGTATGTTTACACGCGCGTTGTTATTTGCTCACTTGGCAAGGGTTCTCAAGGAACCGAGCAATAGCTTCTAGGTAGCTGAACAGTTTGCGTACGCCGTTTTCACAGAACGCAATCGGGGTTCGATCCGCAGTGCCGATTTAACTTTGTCAGACATTGTACGACACAGGAACTAGCTCAGCCGTTAAATCGTTACGAATGCGGAAGGGCCTACTTATTAGGCACAGCGTATTGAGAAAACGGCATTGCATACGCCAGCATCAGGGTTACGTGTACCCTTAGATATATGGATACTAATAAAAAATCCCACATGACCTTTGTACATTCCAAAAAAGTGGCTTTGACGTTCTCATTACATAGAATTTCACGCCCCACAATAGTATAAATGTACACTGCCTAATGTTACATGAGTCTGATTAGTCATTACTTTACAAAAATTACACACGATTTGCAAAGTATCAAAATCTGAGCGATACCGGTGCACACACAACATGTAAGTCAATAAATCAAACCCACATGATAACAGCAAAATTAAGGCTTTAAGCTAAAAACGGATGTTGTTCGTCGCTTGAACATCGTCAATCTAAATAGTTATTTATAGCTGAATATTATTAACATTGAACACGCCTTATTTACAAAATTGCAAGCATGTGCGGTACTTTTGTTCTGCACCTATACCCAGTCATTACAAAATAGCTTTGCAATCAGTTTATATAAAATGTAAATCTCCAAAAATGGATGTTGTTCGTCGCTCGAACATCGTCAGTCCAAATAGTTATTTATAGCTGAGTACTATTAACATTCAACACGCTTTAATTACAAAATTGCAAGCATTTGCGGTACTTTTGTTCCACCTATACCCCAGTCATTGCAAAATAGCTTTGCAATTACAGTTTATATAAAATGTAAATCTCCAAAAATGGATGTTGTTCGTCGCACGAACATCGTCAGTACAAATAGTTATTTATAGCTGAATATTATTAACATTGAACACGCTTTATTTACAAAATTGCAAGCATTTGCGGTACTTCTGTTCTGCACCTATACCCAGTCATTGCAAAATAGCTTTGCAATTACTGTTTATATATAATGTAACTCTCCAAAAATGGATGTTGTTCGTCGCTCGAACATCGTCAGTCCAAATGGTTATTTATAGCTGAATATTATTAACATTGAACACGCTTTATTTACAAAAATTGCAAGCATTTGCGGTACTTTTGTTCTGCACCTATACCCAGTCATTGCAAAATAGCTTTGCAATTACAGTTTATATAAAATGTAAATCTCCAAAAATGGATGTTGTTCGTCGCTCGAACATCGTCAGTCCAAATAGTTATTTATAGCTGAGTATTATTAACATTGAACACGCCTTATTTACAAAATTGCAAGCATTTGCGGTACTTTTGTTTGCACCTATACCAGTCATTGCAAAATAGCTTTGCAATTACAGTTTATATAAAATGTAAATCTCCAAAATGGATGTTGTTCGTCGCTCGAACATCGTCAGTCCAAATGGTTATTTATAGCTGAATATTATTAACATTGAACACGCTTTATTTACAAAATTGCAAGCATTTGCGGTACTTTTGTTCTGCACCTATACCCAGTCATTGCAAAATAGCTTTGCAATTACAGTTTATATAAAATGTAAATCTCCAAAATGGGATGTTGTTCGTCGCTCGAACATCGTCAGTCCAAATAGTTATTTATAGCTGAATATTATTAACATTGAACACGCTTTATTTACAAAATTGCAAGCATTTAGGGTACTTTTGTATCTGCACCTATACACCATACATTGCAAAATAGCTTTGCATTTACTATTTATATAAAATGTAAATACACCAAAAATGAATATATTACCTCGCTAGAACATCGTCAGATACCCAAATAGTTATTTATAGCTGAATATTATTAACATTGAACACGCTTTATTTACAAAATTGCAAGCATTTGCGGTACTTTTGTTCTGCACCTATACCCAGTCATTGCAAAATAGCTTTGCAGTTGCAGTTTATAAAAAATGTACATCTCCAAAAATGAATGTTGTTCGTCGCTCAAACTCGTAAGATCTAAATAGGTTATTTATAGCTGAATATTATTAACATCGATCACGCTTTATTTACAAAATTGCAGTTTTGCGGTACTTTATTCTGCACCTATACCCAGTCATTGCAAAATAGCTTGCGATTACTCTTTTATATAAAATGTAACTCTCCAGCAATAC
>JASANE010017840.1:0-21025 GCA_030248225.1 Trileptium ribeirensis
GCATAAACATGTTGAAAATAGTATAAGCAGTATTATTTATCATGTTTATACCTCGCTCAAGCTACAGGTTGGGTCCACCGAGAATCAAACACCTGACCTTCCTCATGCGCAGCAGACATGCTAGCCACTGCACCATGGATCAGTTTGAAATGGCTGTTAATTTGTGACATATTCTAACTAGCGGATTGAACTTCGCTAGTAGTGATAATTATTTGGGTGGTCACTACAGAACTTGAAAATGTATCGCATAATTTACGATGATAAACTTATTTTATAAGTATTGTTTTAGTGCTACTGCTCTGATATTGATATTAGTGTTGTTATTCCACCATACAAAGCATAATAATTATTTTAATCTAAAAGTTTTCAATGTATAAACCTTATCAACACAACATGTCGTACCGAACTAGGTTCAAATTCAATTTTACAAAAACTATACTTTCCGATATGACCATTTTATAATCGTTTGACTCAACGTCTTTATTAATACATTTTACATCATTTTTCAGTTGCTACTGAGGAAACTGAATCTCTGATGAGTTTGACAAGCGGATCTACCGAAACACTGGATCCAACTTGTAAACCTAGAATGGAGAAATTGCGAGCTTTGTTTTGGAACCAACGTAGAAAGTGAACTTATATGATATATATAATCGTATACTTAAAGTTCATTTGCGGTTGTTTGTATTGTCCACACGCGTCATGATATTAAATGGATTAATTTGTTTGAGGTTTGCAGGTTTTGGGGTTAATCTGTTAGGTTTAAGGGACGTCGTAGTACCTAGTACGTTATATGGTTGCAAAATAGAACTGCTTAACGCAGTGTTTCTTATGCCACCGTTTGCCGACTTCGGCTTAACTTTAGTATAAGTGTTAAATATGAATAATGCTCATTCTAAGTCCAAGGCTTACACTCAGTACTTCGAGAGCAGCATATCATGCATTTCACTTGTGTTCTTAAACGTTACATTGGCCCATCGTTTTATAGAACCAGGCAGGCACCTAGTTTTGGCCTATGCATTTGAAGTAAGGTCTTCGCTGTTATATCATTAGTTTGCAACTTCCAAACTACTAAAAACATCAAAACGGCCAGTAATGTATTTCAAAAACCGAGTAGCTGGGGATTGAATTAAATAACAGCAATGATGGATTGACTTTTTCAGAACATTTATGCATTGAAAGCCTCTATATTAGCAGTAAAACATGCACATTGGGAATCGCTGTCTATCGGAATGGTATGCCTTGATTGTCTCACGGTTGAATTTCCGGGCGGTGCTTGTTCGATTGGCGGAAGAAAATCGTGGTCTTATTGTGCTGCTATTTTGCTTGCCGGTTAGCTTTGTTTTCGATGCCGGGTTGCAGTGCAAACGGTGGATCAGACGAAAGCTAACGGGAACGTTTCGGCAAACACACAATGACCGGGTTCAAAAAATACAAGCTAACATCGCAGGTAGGGATTCTTCAAAATCAATATCATCATAGCTACTTATTAGAATTATTCTTTGGGAAAAATATTATATGTCCTACAAAGCAAAGTTCGACTTATAAGCCGGTAAATATGTTCTGTGCTGCCTATCGTTCGTAGCGACGCCAATGGCCTGTAAACCCAGTTGAACAGTTAATGAAGCAATTGAGATCTTAGACAATACTTGATATAGGTATAATTGGTAATGTAGGGCATAAATTCGACAAAATATGAGAGAAGTATCTGATGACATGAGTCAATATCACCCGTCAATCTGTTTACTACTGAGAATACCGTGCACGTTCTGACTGAAAAGCAAAATACATACGCATACATTACTGCACCTACCACCAAATACTGAAACTTCATTTTTCGATCGGTATACCTTCTACCGTTAAATGCTATTACTATGACATTTTCCGGTAGAAAATTCGTGAAAGACAGATATCCAAAACGGCAATTATTTATTGCTAATTTTCAAAACGATTTTTGTTATAGAATGGCACAAATCGGCACCAAACGTTCGACGTCCGCTGTGTACTTCAAAGCCCAATTGGCTTAGCTTATCGACTACGTTTTTCCGCAAGTCGGAATGCCATCAAATTCCAGTCGATCTAACCGAAATATTGTCGATCGATGTTCAACGAATGTGTGTTCGTGTCGAACCCGGTGTTTCTGTTGGTAAATCATACCAGTTGTAGTGGAACTACATTTTTTAAGCGGAGCGATGGCATTAGTAATATGAACGTACTCAATGTCTTGGGAATATATTATTACCTAGACAACAATGAGTAAATGAAAGAATAGTTTTATTTACCCCAGGGTATATGCCGTTAAAACGACTCTACGACCAATAATTAAGCTGTTATGAGCTTAATTAGGGTGTTAATTAGCTAATTAGCTTAATTAATGATAAAATTGGCAAGTTGCCATACTTATAAAATATCAGGTGCACATCCTCACATGATAAGCTTTCAAACAAAAAAAGTTTTTTGAAATAGGTTCAGTGGTTCTTGAGATCCATGAAAGACTAACGGACGAACGGGCATCGACTTTTTTGCTCCCAAACAGAAAATAAAAACGCTTCGCTCGGTAAAATTTTAAGTAAAATTAAAGACCTTACACTGTAAATGCAGTGGAAAAAGATTTTGTTTTGAATGTTGCATTACTGCTGCCATCTACCATCAGTTATTGCCAGCCAATTTTTACGGCTGGATTTGACGGAACCGATTGCTAAAGCTTGATCGCACTCAAATTTTTGGCTTATGTCGTTTCATTTTATAGTTTATAGTAAAAATAATGTCACATGTCTGATGGCTATGGATGTATCATTAATTTCCATATGACATTTTCATGGTGTTTTATAAAACTTATCTGCATAATAATCGATTTGACAGGGACGTTTTATTGTCGCAGCCGTCAGACTGCGACATTTTTGTCCACTTTTACTCCGACACAACATGAGATATTGTGCCAAGTAAGAGATGTGATAATTATAGGAGCAAATTCGGACTCGTACCTCCAGGTTGCATACCTGGTGCATCACATATCGGAATGTAGTTACGCAATGTACAGTAAGCGTAGTTAGGCGCTCCAGTTTGTGTTTATGGTGAGGGCTGCATGTTTAAAGCATAGAAGACTTCAGGTACGATATGTATAGTATTAATTTCACTGTTGCAAAATGAATGAAGCTCTCAAAATCGATATCACAGTCTTAAATTAAGTATATAAGATGTGTACTATCGTAATATAAAATTTGACAACGGCTGTTGTAATGCCTAATAATGACTAGAAAGATTTAGCTTACATTTTTGCGCGCAGCCAACCATGGGATCAGTGTATTGATAACCTTGCTGCAAGCACATATAAGGATAAAAAGAAAATAAGATATATATAGACATATATAATAACTCGATAACTCGATATATATAGATATATAAGAAAATAAGATAATAAAAGAAATATAGACAAGCAGATATAAGGATACAAAAAAGTATATTTTAAGTTAAAATTTTGGCCAATTTTTCATGTTATAGCCTGTAATCTAAGTATGGTTAGCCCATTTACCCCTATTTTTGCAAATTTTTGCCTTATTTTACCAATTTTCGGTAAAATTTTCCGCTCGCCATCGGTGCGCGCGAGACGCGGAAGGCAGGGGGATGGGGAACGGTACACCAAGGAGGATGGGAGGGTGCCTCCAAGGGGGCCTATACCACGGCGTCGGGTAGGGGTATGAGGCTTCATGGGTGAAGCCCCCGAACCCATATTTCCACATGTATGGGTTAACACAACTGTTTGCTGTGATTGATATGTCTCTCTGTCTCTCTCTCTCTGTCTCTCTTTCTCTCTCTAATGTACTAGTTTCGGCAAAATAGACTACGACTAAATGTTTATAGGTGCATGAGCACAGTCGTTTATTGCTAAACGTTAACATAGTTCAATTTTAGGACACATAGCGTATTCTTTTGGTAGTGTCACAAGATTAAAACCCAGCGGTCCCAGCGGAAAGCAATTTAAACTTTCAATTAATTTTAACGTAACAGTGTGGAATTAGGAAATTATCCTGTTCTTTATATAATGCGTCCAAGCCTAAGTATAAATCTGAAGACCTGTGGATATCAATTTGTAACATGTAACGCTAGTTACTACCATTTGTACTCAATAAATATATGCTTCAAGAAACGGAAAGCACTTTAATAAAGCGACAAGTTTTGCTATTAATTGAAAGATTGTGTTTTCTACTACTTCAGGTGAAATAACCAAATTCCTAATTCCACACGGTTACACCCTTGCTATAACACTAGAAATTGCTGACGCAACATGCGGCGGGTTAGCGATGGCTGTTGGTATGACAACATATTCTCACAAGGTTAGTTATTATGTCTTGTCCTAATATTATTATTGTCTTCAGTTTAGCATTTTCAATTCCTATAGTTGACAGCATGCTTATAAGCTATGATTGAAACGGTATTCAATGTTGTCGCAAAGGTAATGTAAGCGATCAGAAGTAATATATTTTGACAAATAATGTTGATCGTGAGAATTAAGTGTTGGTAGAACGTTTCGCAACAAAATCGTGATGACTTTAAAAGCCGATCGAAAACAAATTTTAACAATATGGATATATAATACAACTTTCATCAATTTGTAGCAGCAATTTTGACTGGTACAGGTATATAAAATTAAATATTGTGGTTCTTGAATTTGATTCAACTATAACTTAAATTACTTTTTTCTTGAAGCGCAGTTTATTTGAAATATATATAAGGACTGTTTTAACGATTAAAAAACTGCAGTAGAAATTAAATTAATTCAGTCGGAAGCTGCACAAACAAGCAGAAAAACGAGAAATACGTGAATATATTCAGTGTCCCGCTTAGACGTCGTGACAGTTTTAATTATGCTTAGGAATAAAAATTTTTACTTCAAATTTATATAATTTAGCTGTGATACCACGTTTTATATGTGATTTATGCTCTCTAAAGTTTTATTCAGCGTCGGTATCAAGTATATAAAAAATAACGTTTTCACTAAAACATATTGTGTTTCAGCCTCATGATGCGTATGTGTAATAACGGTACGCAGCTGCATGGCGCAACTTCCTAACACCATGCTCATACGATCCCGGCTATCATAACCTCAAGGGTGGATCATAAATTTTGCAATTTTACCACTTTTCCTGGTCAGACCCAAGAAGCTATGGAGCTTAGCAAGTCGCAGGCGCGCTTCACGACGTGCGTTCGGACCCGCCCGATTGGTTGCGCACGTGTCTAGTACTTTGGCATGATTACTGAGGTCCCCCAGGGAGGTTGCCATCGAAACCTGCTCACAGGTCATAATGCCAGACCAATGTTCCCTATTTTAATCTCATTCAGAAGTTGTTTAATTCGGCTTAATTTAGAAATGAGCTTGTGCGAACGTCAAAAAGTTGTGTAAATTTTAAATTCGACTCGATTACTTATTCCTTCGAACCTATCGTTCGGTTGCAGCCTAAGTGGCCCCCACAGGGTTTTGACAGTCCCTGAGAGGTTAACGTCGGGCGCTCTGATCGGTGGTTTATTTATGGTAATTACTATTGGTGAACATTGCTGTTTGTCTAGTAAATTTTAGCGTGGTTTACGAGCTTCACTTCCGTAGGCGGTTTTGCGATTGATTTTATAATCAGTTCCATGATCGGTTTCGTGGGCTCTTCTTGCACTCTTCATTGTTTACTATGTTAACCTGGTCAGTGAACCATACGCGTCAGGGCTTGGGATATTCTCTCCCACAAGCCAGGGCACGTAGGGTTGACTAGTCCGAAAGGACGTACGTATTGCACTTGAAAATAAACAACACGGGACACAATGAGTGGTTTTCAAGATTTTATTTGAGGTTACGTACAGTGCTAGTCAAGCATGGGCACTACGAGACAAACATACAATACCACGGGTTACAAACGGCGATACTCTAACAATTCTTTCATTCAATTCAAAGCTTATTTTCAAAAAGAGAGGATGGCGACACGAGCGAGTATGTTCCCGGAAATACCGGACCAACATCTGTCATACCCGAGGCGCCCAATGTTAGTGTTGACGGATTCAGCTATGGGCCGGGCAGTATGATCAGGCGTGCTTCGCAATTCGCTCTAGGTAACGCGCAGCGATACCAGTGTTCAGGAGAAACGCGGGGGTAAAAACTGTGCGACCTGCTGAGTCCGTCGCATGTCAGCCAAGCCAAGGCGAGGAAACCGGGCTCATCGTTAGAGCTGTAGAAGTACGAAAAACTACAGACGACCGATTGGTATGTCAATGACTAATATGCACAACAGCGTTGGTCCAAATAAAAACAAAAAGGGATACAATATTGTGCAGATAAAAACATCATTTCATTGCACAAGTCAATGCATGGTTACATTAATCAACCCAGCTATAGTACAAATCAGTACATGTTTATGGTTATCGAATCGATTATAGTACAAATAAGGGTATGTTAACGATCGCGAAATTAAATGTGAGTTACAATCAAGACAGATAGATAGGTAGAAACTCCGTCCGGTGTACATTCCTGATCCCGTAAATTTTCGCCTACGACCCTATCGAGCCTTCTCCATTATTTTGCAATAGGGATGGGTCCTATAAAAAATCCGCGAATTGTTGCCTTGCTACGGTGAAATCCCTTTTCGTAGTAGGGTACACCTTAAACCATATTACACCTGCTGGTGCGCGATTTTGAACCCTTTTAGGGGTCGCACCCACTCATTGTAGTGAAGACTCAGTTTGTTGAGGCGCGAGCTTATGCTATTTTTCGATGGTCTTGCTAGCCGACAAATTTTGTCGATATTACAGTTTTCGGACTGTCCCACAGTTGGGCGATAAATTTATGTTCTGGGGGCGCGTTCAGCATTCGTGTACGGGACACGAGATGCGCCCGAAGCCGGCTTAAATTCTCGTATTTCCTTTTGGAGAACACCAGCAATTTTATCGCTAACTTCCTGTCCATAAGTGAACGTCGATGAGAATTGGGGCCAACTTGAAACTACTGTATCTGAATAAAAGACATTGAATGGCGATAAGATAATACTATTGCTGGTCGGCGATGTGGCAAGCACTCTGCAGAATTCTTTGACGCTGGAGCATGGCTCTAACTTATGTTCGCTCTTAGGCGAGGTAGAATCCGAAACACCTACCTCGGCCGTCGCATTGACTCCGACTACTGAGTGCGCATCGGTCCTATTCTGCACTGCCCAAAGAGATCAACAGTAGAATTTTACGTGACGTATTCGCCTTTGGAGCTTGCACTAGGAGTATCGAGCAGTCTCATCCGTACCATTCTACAAAATCCGGATGCGCTGTCGACAAAAATTAAAACAAACACAAGTCCTTCTAGTCCGTTAAGAACACGTTCAAAGTTCGCTCGCGACGCGGTTGGGCACACTTCGGTGCTTCACAAATCATTGCCTAATCTCAGCGCTCCAAATACTATATGAATTCACACGTGCTGGTCGAAGTGAAAAAGGTGCAATTCAGCTCTTGTTGATCGATCGGCGCTATGACTGGTTGGGAAGCCTAATAAAATATTCTTGGTTAACCTTACGACCCTAGTCATAAGGGCAAATGCATTGTTGAAGATCACCGTAACAGAAGCCAATACAATCTCCTGGGTCGCATTCCACCGTAAAGTTATCCACAATTAATCAAACATAATGTACCAAGCAGTCAGAAGGCAATAAAACCATTATGAAGCATCGAATAAAACGGTATAAAAACAAAGACTATTCCCTAGGCTCAAGTTATTCTAGTCCTAGAATTTCCTTTTCAATGTCAACCATTGCCAAGGGCCGATCTTCGGCTGATGCGCCGGCCCTGGTTTCCCGAATGTACTTAGCTCCGTACAGGATCTTAACGAATGTAAATTTGACTACTTACCCCACGCACATGATTGGACCAACGGCGGTTCAAGTCCGTACTCGCGTACCAGAATTCATTCGGCCCCAAACGCAGAATGGGCGCCGAATCATGTACTAAGCTGCAAATTTTAAAACAAGATGATAAACAATGAATCCAAACCAACACTTAAACCAGGTTACTTCCTCCAACGTTCCAGAAAGTTTTAACCGCGGTCGTCTTAGGAAAAATTCTTCAAACCTAACTCATCTCAATAAGTCATGTAAAACATGGATCTGTTGTATCCAATAGGGGTTTTGGATTATACCTAAGACCACGGGGAACCAGAATGACTTCAGTTAGAAAAATTTCCAAGCGCTATTCCAGCTAATACCATGTGTAGCACATCCGGGAGAAGGAGGGTTTGCCGACAGGCGGACGGAAAATCGACTCGATAAGGGCACAAGCGGTAAGCTACAATCGACTATGAAATTTAGTGGGCCTCTACCGATGCGCAATTAAACCATGATCTACGTTGAATTCGACTTTGGGGGACTAAGTCCACCCAAGTCCCTAGCGAACACGTCCCGTAAACCAAAACGACTAACCAGTCAAACCAAAGAGAAACACAATCGAGCTACAATTCACGCGACAACCGCGTAAAACAACACCAAATAGTAAGCGTCGGAGCCGGTCAGTAGAATCGACCGAACTCCGTGCAGCCGAAGTTCGACTGATTGGTATATACATGGCGGGACGCCCAACCTCGAAATTGCCGCCCTAATCTTCTCATACAATTTTGTTCGACTACCAATCAAATTTGGATCTTAGCTTTTCTCTGGTCTTACTATTTCAAATTCTTGATTCAATCAAAATTTCGCTCGTTTGCTATCTTTTTTCCGCCCTACCGTAAACCGGTAGCGGCATGACCCAAAAGATCCACACCTGCAGATCTGGGTCGAAGTTGAAATTCTTTGCTCGAAATCTCATTTGTCCGTCATCTGATAATCACCCTGTTTACACCTGTCATTCAGACGTTCCCATGTCATTCAACTAGCAAATCCATTAATTAAACTCGAACTGCTTTCAATAAATATGAAATTGAATCGATTTTTCGACCGATTACGATTATTTAAATTGTATCCGTACCAATAGCTGAACCACGACCTACTTGTGTCTACAAAACTCCTATAGATGTAACAGGTAAACGTGCAGACATTACACGTTTACCTTTCTGTCTGGTACTGCGAATCTTTTGTCGCGTATTCCAAATGTTTCCCAAGCAAGACGAAATCTAAATGCTAAAATAATGTCGATGATCTAGAAGATCAAACTGTGTCTTTGTTAATGCCGGTAGTTTGCGGAATAGAGCGTCAGACTTGTAAACCTTGGCCCAATTTCGCCGATCTATTTTGTATATACATATAACCCGTGGCCACGTGCAAACATTGCACGTTTATATCTTTTATTATATATTCTATTTTCTTGTTGTCTACAAACCGCTATCGTGTCTACGAATTCATGTGCCCATGTCTGGAAACCGAGCAATTCCCATACTTTCTACGTGTTCCCATACAAACATAGCACATTGGCATATCTACCTGGCTGAATGTTTTTATTTTCATTTGAAATTTCTTGAAAGGTGTGCCATTTTCGAAGTGCTCCAGGGGGAAACGCGCCTCGGGACGGGGCCCAAACCAAGACCAGGGATAGGGCATTCCATTTGGAACCACCCGCTAGAAAAGCGCAATCAGCCGGGTCTTCCAGGGTTCGCTGCGGGGCCCCAAACCTACCCCTTTTTCCTCTATATATTTTCATGCAGGTACATGTTGACAAAACTTACAATTTTAATGACTTATCGTCTTTAGTTGCCGTACATTAGTATGAAAATTGTCGTTTATAGGTTGGTCTGGCAATATATATATATATTTTATGACTTAATAATTAACATTGTCGGTTGTATATATAGATGTGTCACTTTGGGAAGTCTCCATTAGAAGTGTGAATTGAGCCGAGGATAAGTCGCGGGGTCACGGAAAGAAAGACCAAAACAACGAAAGAAAAGAGTTGCAAAACGGCCAGAGGTCGCAGACAAAACTCGACGAACGATAAAAGACAACACAGACAACGACCGAAAAGTCGTTTAGAGAGAGACAGCGAGAAGACAAAAGATCGAAAAAGAAAAAGGCGACAGATGGACACGGGAAGGGAGCTGGGGCGAAGGGTTCTCGAGGGAAATTCGGTGGGCCCGGGTTAAATTCTCTCCCGGGACGAACAACAAGCTTGAACAATACCAAACACAAGGGTGGTAACCGTCATATTGGGGCCTGCCCCGATCGTGTGTATTTATATATATTAATATGTGGGAATTTGGCGTGCTCCCCTACACTAGCGGATGGGCAGAACGACGCCCGCCCGGCATCGCTGGACTCGCCGTAGAAGACGGACTCGAATGATGGGCGATACCCCTGTCCCACGGGCAAAATTCGGAAGAGTGTTAAAACGACGAAGATAGAGAGAGTGTCGAAGACGGTGGGAGCGCTTTTATTGGTTGTCCCAGGTAACGGGTGGGCGGAAGGAGACATGCCAAGTATATGTCCCGGTAAGGCGAACATAATGATTTGCCCAGTTTTGAGTTAAGAGCAAATTCAAGGTTAGGGATCAATTACGAATGTGGTACCAAACAGACGAATATTTATACCAATTTATGTAATATGTGCTAAAAATTAGTCACAAAGCGGAGGGGCAACTAGTATAATGGCGTATTGACTGAGCGGATCGAGACTAGCTTAGGCTCACTGGATTCCTCGACGGGCGGGCTACATAATGGTGTATAGAACTCCCGTCGAAGACCCTATGATAAGAAGGGAGAAGACTTACAATACTGGTAATAGAGCGATTTTGGACACTTGTGACACGAAGACGAAAGTTGCAGTCACTAACCTTATGTGGACTAAATGACCTAGTTAGACCCGATGACGTTCTTTAGATATCCGGTGATATAGCCTGTTCGGCGGGCTGGTCGGTGCCATCGAGGGCGGCCTTGTTCGCAGACGTAAGAGATCGCAAAAGCGATGAGATCACAAAATCGGCTGAAACTACTAATTGGACATGTGGTGTCGGGCATTGTAAATTGCCACTGGATGTATGGAAGGAGGGGCTCGTTCGAGAGACAAGAAAAGACGCAGGAGAGGGATTTGGAGTTAGATATGTACATGTATACATATAAAATGTACCTATTCCAAGCCACTATCAACAGCCAAACTTAGCGTAAGTAACGGTTGTTTGTTCAATTTTAGCGTGTTTTTTCCTTAATTTTAAGGTTAAATCCTCGTGTGATTAGAAACATTTTGGTGAAACATGTTAGGGAGTCCGTGAAATTTTCTATCGGAAATACTCGGGTCGTTTTCCTGAAATATAAACCATTAGGCGGCTACTGGCCGACAAACGAGCCCGGGCCTTCATTTCCGCATATTCGGAACTACCGCACCCTTAGTTTTTCATTGATTTAGACTTGCAACTTTCTATTGCTTTTGTGACCATGGCTACATGTGTTACTCGCGACCGTCGCTACACATATTGTTTAGCCTAAGTAAATTTGATACACTTATTCGCAATGACTACTGAGCTAATGGCCTAGCTTAAAAAATCAGTGGCCTCCTATTCCTGGACGGTCACTATTTTGAAACCGCAGTGTAATGAAGGCGACAGGTCCAGTTCCGGGTGGTTCCGAGAGATTTTAAAAGACTATCGATGCTGATTTCAGAGCCCTGACGGGTTCCCTTAATATCTTCTACAGTTTACCAAAATACCCACAAAGCACATGAGACAACATAGAATGAAACATGCAATAGCAAAGCGCAACAGATACATATGCAACGAAAGGTAATAAACAAAATAAGCATCAAGTATTAGTAAGCAAAACATTAATAAGCATATTAGCAAAGAAGCTAAGAAGCAAACACTATGGTATGAATATGACAGTGGCACCATGCGGCACATCACTCCGTAGTGGATTGAACTTCGGCATCCCACATTTAGGTGCTATGATGTTGCTACAAAATTTATGACGATGTCCTAGCTTGGTTTTGCTATCAAATCAGGTGTCCTTAGGCAAATTTGAGACCAGATTCCTGCTGAAACACACGTAACGGGCCGTAACGGTGCTGTTACATCTCTTTTATTTTTAAATGGAAATTTTCGGACTTAAATATTCCGGTCGGAAGCAATTTGTCCTCGCACAGAGTCTATTAGCTTAGAAAGGTCCGACTGGCTTTTGGGTACCCGTCATCTAGGACCCGTTCAAAAAGTGACTCTGGACGCCCGGGGCAGCAAGCTAGACGCACGAGCTATGTGTCGTGCACCATACGTATTCCTGGCCCAGAAATAAGTTAAACCATATTTACAGATAATATGGTACACGGAAAGTCATTCTCATTGTTTAATTTAACTTGAAATCGGAGTATTTTATTTACAGGTGTTGGTCTTAGCCGCACATTCTGGTCCGGGCCTAATAAATTTTGAAATTGTTTAACATACGTATTTTACCCGGGCTTTTGACAAAGGCGGGGCTCCTAAAATTGAAAATCCTGGATCAAATCAAGAAAGTCCTAAACCTTAGGCATACCAAAATTGATTGTAACAAGTGCTCCATACAAATCCTATCAAGTCCTCCTCTTATATTTTTAAGGGGGGCGAAAACGACTTTACACCTGGCTTTGACAAAGGGAAAGATGTTTCATTATTGTTGTGAGTTTCGAAATTTGAGTAATGCTTTCATTGTGCTTCTGGTGCCATAGCAAGTTACGCAATTAATAGCATCAATTAGGTAACATAAAACAATTGCTACTTAGCAATTAAATACGGCAATGTTATACAGCGAATACGCATACGATTATTGTGTACACGTTCCCCATTTGGGTTTACTCGATGCGTAGTCTCCAAACAAATGCGTTGCTGTTCACGCACGGAGGTTCCAATCGTATCGCTAGGTTCGTGGACACCATTCTCTTATCCAGTAGCTACCAACTGCCGTTCAACCCATTTACAGAAATACACTAATGTATGGTTCCGTTATGTGGGATTCCAAAAGTTCGTTTTTCCCAGAGTAATAGTTTCCCAAGCGCCTGGCTCGTCCAGTTCGGTTGGGTAGTCAGGCATTGATGATTTCTTCATTCGGTCAGGGAATTGCAACTTAATTTCCTGAAGTACTTTGCTAAATTCGGCGTACCATTTTGCCCTATCATCCTGTCCGGCGTCCCAGTAGGGTGGAGGCGGTGCAATAATTGCTCGAGCTCCGCTACTGAAGAGATAGTCGAACGAACAAATATGCCGGCGCACGCGCGCATGAACTTGCTTGGTGTATCTAGTAGTCGACCCTCATGCGACTTATGTCGCAATGCGGCCGTGTATTCCCCAAGGATCATAAGGGACTTAGTTTGGGGCGGCGCTCTACATGTCGCTAGCCGAGCCAGAAATTGCATGGTTGCCCCTGGCCATGCCATGGAGAACCATCCTTTCGAGGTTATCATTCGGACTAATGGTGCCGCTAGCGAGTCGCCTATAATAAACACGGTGGGCCAAGTGGCGACGTTATGGCGGATGAAGGTTCGAGTCTCTTCTAACAGACGGCCCATGACATGACGTCCGAGAGATTTTAAAGGACTTTCGATGCTGATTTCAGAGCACTGACGGGTCCCCTTAATATCTCCTACAGTCTACCAAAATACCCACAAAGCACATGAGACAACATAGAATAAAACATGCAATGGCAAAGCGCAACAGATACATATGCAACGAAAGCTAATAAACAAAATAAGCATCAATTATTAGTAAGCAAAACAATAATAAGCAAATTAGCAAAGAGGTTAGTAAGCGACACTATGGTATGAATATGACAGTGGCACCATACGGCATATCACTCCGTTGTGGATTGAACTTCGGCATCTCACGTTTAGGTGCTACGATCTTGCTAAAAAAATTTCCGTAACGATGTCCTAGCTTGGTTTTGCTATCAAATCAGGCATCCTTAGGCAAATTTGAGATCAGATTCCTGCTGAAACACACGTAAGGGGCCGGAACGTTCCTGTTACATATGAAATGTCTCTTACTTCTTCATGCGGAGAGTTGGTGTATCAACTTGTGTATATTTGTGCTCACATTTAAAAAATAACTTTGTAAAGAATAAAAATTCAAAATTGCAATGTTTTGAGTCTTGGGGAGACATTGTATTTGTATTCGATTTTTGAAAACAGGGTGGCTCTTATATAGCGTGAACGCTGCGCTATGTTGTTCTTTTTCAGGTTGGTCTTTACCAAGAATCTGTAATTTCGTATGATGTTGTTCTGGCTGACGGTTCTTTGATAACCGCAACCAAATATAACGAGTACAGCGATCTATTTGCGTGTCTTCCATGGTCTCATGGAACTTTGGGGTTCTTGGTCGCCTTAGAACTACAGATCATTCATGTAAAGCCGTACGTTCATCTGAGCTATATACCGGTTCATGGTAAAGCCGAATATTGTAGCAGAATTCGGGAATTATCTGGTTAGTTTTGCATATCGTTGTTATAAATTAGGTTGTAAATTGCATTGAGAAAATCGTCACACTGACAATGGACTTTAATAAGCCTTGTGGATACTGAAGGGCATTTTAGGATGCCTCATCTTTAATGCGTTATGTAAATTACGGTCCTAAGCAACCTTCAGGGTAGTAAGAAACATTTCTGGCAGGTTTGATGTCTATACGTGACGGTGGTTAAACCTTAGAGTTTCGCCTAAGCATTGGTCCTTATGTGAGCTGTATAAGCGATAGATAACCATGATAAGTCTTTGATAAGGGATATAAATCCTCATATGTAGCGACATTTAGAGGCATATGAGCACATTTTATAGCAAACTTTAACAATTACTAAGGTTGACTGATGCTTAATTTAGCCATAGCTTGGTAAGTCGAAATTTTCTTGGCAAATACCGAACCTTGCGCTACTAAGAATGAATTTCGTTCAAATAGTCCAAGATTTCAGCTCACCATGTTTCGTTTTGATAAAATTTTGCATCGAAATGAGTCTTTAATCAGTAATAGTAGTATAAAAAAGACCGCTTCCTTGGTAGATGATGAATGACTTATCACTTTTTTAGAATTTATTCGGGCGCTTAGGTCATTATTTTTATTATGCTTTATTTTGTTCAGATGTACCTGTTGCCATGGAAAATCTTTGTGTCATCTCAGATAAGGCGCCTTTGATAGATTGTCGTGCTTTTATGACGTCACGTTAATACAACTTTGCGCAATATATATTATTACAAACACCACCATTTTGTTCACCCGGTTCAGTTTAAAGTTAGGGACACGCGCTATTAGGTTGGTTTCGAGATTACCAGTAGCTAATTTTGGTTCATATATGGCATATCGTAGCTTTATTTTTCCCTTGTTTCTTCCTAGGTAAAGCGCATAATATTACATTTTCACACATGAATAATTAACTAAATGTAATATTTATAAGAACCAGAAATTAAGTAGTATAGTGGGTGCTGCAAATCCATATAGTATCCGGCCTAGGTACCTACTAAAAGCTCCAAAATATAGTCTAAATAGGTGTTGAAGTATTAAATAGAGTTATTAAAAAGGCGCGCTTTAAAATTATTAAATGACATTGATATCAGCTGAATAAAATACCACATTTCAGTAATAGGTCTAGCATGCAATCAACAGTAGTTAACTGTCATGTATTAGTTATGGCTCTTCACGGCGTCACGGAATCTCACTGCATGTCAACCGTGGCAACAATGGTCGCCATTGTTAAATGTCATTCTACCAGAAATGAAACATGCTAACAAACAGTCTGAAATCGTGCAATGGTGTAAAGATGTATGCTACAATGAAAGTGACGTTCGAAAACTATCTAGAACCAGACATACTCTCGATTCACTTTTCGGCAAAAATGTAATATGTTTTCTCAGCTGAAGATTTTTGTATAATGATTAACAACTATCAAATCAGAACTGCTACGTAACATTGACGCTTTCGTAAAAATTGGATGCGAATGCATAATTTGGTAGGTATACCTTTATTATTGTAGTATGTTTAATTAAAAGTTTGTAGAATATTAATAACCGATATATTTATTAGGATAATTTTACCGCTAGAAGATACCTATATAATGTTTTGATATGACATATAGCCCTTAAATAGTGCATAAAAATTTATATTGTCCGTATTTCTAAATCAATTTATTAATCGTCTCGCTGTTTACATGGCACGTTACTACCGCTATGTCGTGCTACGTACAAGTCTCTACCATCAAATCTTCAAGCAAACAAAGGTACCATCAATGTCAAAAACGAGGACAACAAATGCTTCATGTGGGCAGTACTGCCAGCACTACATCTTACACCCATACACGGTGAGCGGCACCAAATATTAGCACACTAAATATTGATGGTGTCAATTTCCAGTAACTTTAGAATATATGACAAAGTTCGAAGCTGTGTTGGTATTAACGCATTTACTCGGGAATGCTATAAAGTACTCTCACTTCGAGTTTACGGAACAACAATGAACCTTATGTATATTGACAATCATTTCTCCTGGATTAAAAATATGGATCGCTTACTCAACGCGGAATGCAGCGCTAACTTTACTTTTGTATTCGATACCTTATCCCTGAGTACTCGCAGCAGCGACTGAAGCAATATCAAGAAATGTGTCGTACTAACAAACCTATAAGAACTACATTTCCAAAACACGACATTATGAAATTTCGGGACACCCGTAAAATGCTTCGGGGTCCGTACACAATCTACGCTGCGTTCACACATCTCTTTTCCGCAAGTGGATGCAAACCCTCATCAGCTATATCCTACAGTAACCAAAAGCAGCAACATCAGCATGTGAATTCGGACTAGTGCACGTTTTCGGCGATGGATGCGCTGATAACGTGGAAATCGGACCACCTATTGTATACCATGATAACGATGCAGTGGAACAATTTCTAGTCAAAGTAGTTATCTCTGTCAACAGTATCAACAGCGAATCAATAATACAATACCCCTTGATATGTCGATCGACGACTTGAATACTTTTAAAGCAACAACAGAGCGCAATAAATGTAGCGACGCTCTTTTTCGCGACAAAGTTAAAGACCATTGTCATATATGACGCTAGTATTATTGCGAAGTAACCTAATCGGAATGGTACATTGGATATCGTCTCAACCGGAACGATGACGTACTCTCCCAATACCTTCGCAAATACGATGGGTACCTCATTATGCGGAAAACCAGCAACTTATATAACATATTAGGTGTAAAGTTGGAATCTGTTGTGTTCCTAAGGGCAAAGAAGGCTATTTTATGGTATAGACTAGGCACCATAAAATTTATATGGCTTCAGCTACACCATGCCGTTATGTACACACCGTATATAATGTGTCTGTGGACGGTGTCCTTGATACAGTCAGTAAACAATAGGTACATTTAGACACTATAGTTAAGTTGATAGTGTCGGATATACCATCTATTTCATTATACAATGTTGGTATGCATCGTATGCCACTGGATGATGTGGTCTATAATATTGGAGGACAAAACTTCCATTAAGGGAGTGCTTGATAATGTAAACGCCGCATTAGTTTTTGTAAACGTGACTTAGGTTCTGCGTGCACTTGGTTATATATTTGAGTGAACGAGCTCCCATTCATGAACCAGAATTGCTGATACAACATTTAAATTTGTATTCTGCTAACACTTCGATTAAGGATTATGTGTATCAGTTGTACTGATGATGACGTCTGTAGCATGTAATGTCATAACATACTGACCTTGTCTAGTGCATTTTAATTCTTTTGCCAATTGGATTTGGGGTCCTGTTTTTGTGTCAAACTTTGTTTCAAATTTCAGCGCATTTCAGTTCTTTTCCGATGACACACCTATCGCATGCAGCAGAGCTCATATTAAATTTATGTTAACTGAACCCTGGAAACTTCTGGTGTATGCATTTCCTAAAATACCAGCAACTAAATCATGTAAACCATAACCTCAAATTATAATGATAGGATTCGCCAACACTGCTTTCTCCGCTTTAAGTTTGAGCGTTAGCAGAGGCCCTCGAAAAATTAGCATTTCTAATATTTTCGCTATGACTTGTTCCATGTTCATAAACAAAACTCTCCAGCACTGCCTTGTCATTTTTTTAATTTGTAAATCGTTGTCGTTAATTGCAGTTGTCCCCTTAACTAAGACTAAATGTTCATCAAGTAGTGCTGATACATATGTAGCATCCATAATTCCTGCAACAATATGTTGAATGTTGCTAATAATTGATAATTTTATTCGGGCCCATTCCTGTCTGAAATTATCGATATAATTTTGACATTGTGTTAGATCCATCTTTAGCCATTTCCTTCTCGTGGAATAGCTTGTGCAATCTTGATCAATCTTTTGCTGAACCGCGATTGAATCTAGATCGCTTGGTGAGGATGTACGCTAGCCACTACGGCATATAGGAGCTGTTGCTCGGTTTCTGAAGGATCCTCACAACATGAACGAACAACAAAGGCGTATGCCAAAAACGCATACCGCAACAAACTCGGCAATTAATTTCGCACGCAATTACGCGACAGATGTCACTATGAACAAAGGCTTAACACTCAATATTATATGGTAAGTAGAAAAATTATGTTTGTTATTACAAGTATTAAAATAGTTACCAGCGAAATCGTTTTTTAGCTGCTGAAGATAGCCTTCTATCAAAAATAGCGGGATGAAAGTTCCTAGTGTTAGATACTCGGAGTCGCTATGTCGAACTTGACGCACTTTTTCCAAAATCTGGCATTTGTCGAGACTCGGGGATTTTACTAAATACTTGAATTTAGTATATTAGCATTAATAGCTAGTTGTGTTTATGATAATTCGGGGTATTTTATTATTAGTGAGAACATCGTGCATTACGTTTTGCTTGTCTGACGGTAGTTGGAATTTACTTCGCTTGTTGACGCTTTATATTTAGTATAAATTTTTCTTCAGGTGCCATCAACAAAGATATGGCAGTGCCTGATTATTTGGAAGCGACCATATTCAAGGATCAAGCCGTAATTACGGTTGGTCGCTTTTAGACGGACCAAGGTCGCTGACTCAAACCTTAAAGTTAACCGGGCCACGTTATGGTACAAACCCTGGTTCTATAAACATGTTGAATCATGCTTGGAAATGGACCCGTTGATGAAATTATACCGCTAAGGCTTCATGTTACAGCAATTTAAATAGAGCTATAAATTCATTAACTTTAACCCTCATAAGCGATGTTGCAATTGTGTACATTGCGACGCGATGCATCACTAAAATCGCCTGCGGCATGAGCTTGCACATCCGTTGCTATACATTTGCTTTGTGAGGTTCATGCAGGAACTGAACAGAGATCTTAAATGGTGCAGTGGCTAAGTAACGCGCAAAAGCTTGACCTAAAGGATCCCAAGAAATTCCTGTTCAGTCGTGAAGTTTGTTTCGACATGTAGAAAATGCATAATATTCAAGCTACAAAATATTAATTTGTGACACACAGCTGTCTAGCTGTAACCTCCCTTTAGTTTTTGTCAAACAGCTAAGATTGGTATTGACAACTTCATTCAGCTTATATTTATTCAAAATTTGGTAAAAATGAGTGAAGAGCTAGCAAGAATAGGCGCCAAAATGGACCACTTAACGACTCCAACAGCATCCCAAATCGGTAAACACATGTATACTGCAACTTCGTCCGTCAAAGCTGCATGTTTAATGGTGAATCCATTACGTGTCACCTACAGTAAGCAATGGTTTCATCAAAGATTTATAATTGGTTCTTCTGGAGATATTTGGACTTTGTCGGTGAAAAAGCTGTCTACTAACATTCATATGCTACCAATATGTTTGCAATAATAGTTCAATTGAATACGAACCTCAAGCAGTGATAAAATCCAAATGCTGATATATAATATATACTGACATACATGCATATATATTTATATATATATGCATGAATGATATATAAAGATATATCATACACGCCGACGCTCCTAGGTCTTAGAGGAGGTAGATCGGACTGCGGGAGGGGGGAGGTGGTGTCACATTTTGCCCATTTTACCGCTATTCTTGCTAATTTTAGCCATACAAATTTTGATAAATAAATATAAGCTGAATTAGCTTGTCAATACCAGTCTAAGCTGTTTGACAAAAACGAAGGGATGTAGCTGACATATCACAAATTAATATTCTGTAGCTTGAATATTATGCATTTCTTACATGTTGAACGAACCGACTGAACAGGAATTCTTGAATTTATTAGGTTGAAGCTTTGTGCGTTACTTAGCCACTGCACCATTTAAGATCTCTTGTTCACCTCCTATGAACCTCACAAAGCAAAATGTATAAAGCGCGCGTGCAAACTCATCCGCACATTAGGGTACTCATGGTAGCAATGTACACAATTGCAACATCCGCGACTCTTTACATGCGTTAAAGGGTTCAAAGTTAATAAAATTATCACTTATTCTCTAAATTGTATTAACATTAACCTTAGCGGTATAATTTCATCAACAGGTCCACTTCCGACACTGATTCAACATGTTTATCAAACCAGGTTTGTACTGGCCGGTTAACTTTGAAGGTTTCGAATAAGCCAACCTCGTCCATCTGAAGCCAACGAGCATCGTGCACTTGAATTGGAAATATGGTCGCTTCGACGGGTCGGCACTCATACTTGTAGATGGCACCTGAAAAAATTCAATCTATCAAATATCTAAAGCATCCAACAACCAAAATTCCAACTACCTAGACAACCGCCCATCGCCCAATATTTATTTTCACTAATGTTCTGCCAATTGCCTAATGTATAGTAAACACAATATAGTCTAATGGGTACTAAATTCCCAAATTCTCAGTAAATCCCCAAGCTAATGTACACTATATTTTTTTTTTGAAATTCCGTACACTATATTTACTCTCTAGCGTCACCAAAATATTTTTTCTGCTAATTTATTTAATAAATTCACCTAATGTACACTATATTTAATATATTTTTTTTTTTTTTTTTTTCTACTTACCATATAATTTAATATTTTTTCGTTTCGCATCATAACACATTGTCGCGCGTACACTATAGTAGCAAATTAATTATATTTTACTCTCTGTTTGTACAGTATATTTTACTCTCTGGCTTCACCAAT